>OMLB01055500.1:0-26528 GCA_900302555.1 Myripristis jacobus
TGTGTGTGTGTGTGTGTGTGTGTGTGTGTGTAAAGCAGGCAGATAAGCAGTTTGACTGTTTGCTTTGTTTCTCTGCTGTGAGTGTGTGACCTCTGGGCCTTAAAGGAATATTCCACCGTTTTTGTCAAATTCCACTTTTCCTGACCTGAGGTCTGTGGTCCTCAGGTCGTTAGCCAGGAGAGGTTAGCTCCGCCTCCAGCGGCATGACGATCACTGCGACAGACAGAAGGAGAAATGTGATCAGAGGTTACAGCGCCACCATCTGACTGCTCCTCAAACCAGCCGAGTTTGAGGTGTTTCAGCTTCACATGATCGGCTGTGTGAGTCAGACGCTTCAGAGCCGCTGGAGGCTTTATCTTTTCACTGTGACAGAGCCAGGCTAACGACTCCCACAGACTTCAAGTCTTTATGCTAAGCTAACAGGAAATGCTACCCATAGGAGCTGAACCACTGGACATCTGGAGGAAAAGATGGTGTCCAACATCTGGCCTGAGTCTGAGGAAGTCAGGAAAAGGATTGTGCCCAAAAATGTTAGTGTTCATTTAACCACAATGCATTGCAGTTATCCATTATTTGTGATGACAGGTGTTTGTACCTGAAAAGCAATAAAACATGGCTGACTGCCTACCAGGACAGGTGTGTTCCATTTAAACCCCACCCCCCTCTCACCTGACCTCTGACCTCCAGGTGACCTCCGCCTGATGTCTGTTGTGACATTTCACTGAGGGCTGATGGGAAATGAGACAGCTGATTTCTGCTACGATCTCTCTTGTTCTGGCACAGCTTGATGATGTCAGCAGCGTTTGTCCCGCCCTACAGAGGCTCTGATTGGTCTGTTCAGAGAAACAAAGAACATACAAAAGATGGAGATAAAACAAATTAAGATTTTGAAACAGTAAAATATGTAAAAATGTAAAACAAAGGACAAAAACAAAAAAATACATGAAAGAACAGAATAAAATAAAAATAAAAAGGAAGCGTAACAGTTAAAGTCGATGTTGAATAAATCAGTTTTCAGTCGTGGTTTCAAATCGTCCGCAGAGCTCGCTGCAGCTCCTCCAGTTAAAAACGTCTTCGCTGAGGATTCTCTAGTTTATGTGACAGTTTGTGATTTAAAAAGCAGCAGCAGAGGATCTGAGAGGCTGTGAGGGATTATAAACCCACAGAGACTCAGGGATGCAGGCCGGAGCCAAACCATGAAAAGCCTATTCAAGTCTGAGTCTGTGACCTCTGACCTCTGACCTGACCTGTGGAGCTGCCAGGTTTGGACAGAGCCAGCGCTCTCTTGACTTGTGGACCAGTCACAAAATTTTCTTAATTCTCACCATTTAATTTCAGAAAGTTAGTCTTCATGTAGCTGTTTGCTGCAGCCAAACCAGGCTTTGGTTTGGTCGAGCCTCTGCTCTGCAGTTTCTGTTCAGTCTGGTAGCTTAGCACAACGTCTTCTGGAAGAGGTCATTTCTTATTTTGGACAAACAAATCACAGCCTCTGTCTCCGGCCTGTCGAAGTCTCACACCCACAAAATATACAGGTTTCCTTCTATTCTCTCAAAAGGTTCCATGGTTTGATTTAAGGTGGCGCTGTCAGCTGTTCTGTCGGAGCGTCGGGGGTCAGGTCGGGTGTGTGGGCGTTGGTCCGGGACGCCGCTGTCGGCCATGTTTCCACAGCCTGGAAACATCTGTTTGACCTCTGACCTCCGACCCGCTGCCAGTGACATACTGGCAGCTCGGGCCAGTGTGTCGCTGGAGGAAAGACTTTAATACATGAACTACAATAGAACAGAACAGAAAAGAACAGAATCTCCATCTTTCAGTCACATGGTCACTGTGGTTGCTTGTTTCCAGTCAAGTATAAATCTGCTGAAACAGGCAGAAAGGGGCAGATCAGCCACTAGGATCAAGAAAAGGGTTACCGTGTGCTTTAAAGGAACACTACGCAAAATTTCCTGAGGTCATTTCAAGTGAGGACTGTTGAGACTCAGCTGACAAACACGGAGTCAGCAGACGTGTTTCGTCAGTAAACAGCCTGCAGCTTCCCTCCTGCTGCTGCTCCCGTCCTCATTACATGACAGCAATCCACACGCATTTCTTTCACCTCACACACAGGACAAAGAAGGTGGTGAGCCAATTACCAAGAAATGACCTGAAAATAAGCAGGAAACCAGTCAAAAGTCATAAGACTTTTGACTGTTTCTAACATTTATTGCAACATTTATTGCAATTTAATTTGAAATATCTAATAATAATTATGAATACATTTGATTCATTCCATGTCGTCATCATCCAACAACCCGACTGTTGTTAACCCCTGCACAACACTGAGGCAGAGCTTTGTGTGTGTGTGTGTGTGTGTGTGTGTGTGTGTGTGTGTGTGTGTGTGTGTGTGTGTGTGTGTGTGTGTGTGTGTATGTTTTTGTTGGTACGCTCATATTTTGAATTTCACGTGGTACAGAGTATAGACAGACTTATGGGAACTATTTAAATTTATGGGAACTGCAGGAGAGATTGAATGAAAATGTAATGGAAAAGCTGCTGACTGGAAGCACATATACACACACACACACACACACACGTACACACACACACAAACACAAATACACATTTCTTAGTGCAGTCCTTGAGTCTGGCCTTCAAAGTGGGTCACATAGCTGAAGAGGGTGGGAGGGGGTTACACATAAAACCACTACACCTCTCACTCCTGCTCTCACGGGACAATTGGACCAGTTTAGGAGAGCCTGCATCAACAGATGTCATGTATACGTTTAGTTTGGTCTTCTTGGTTTTCTGGTGATTGGTGAAAAACCTCTCTGGCTGGATTTTCAGCTTGTCCAACAAAGGGAAAGTGTGACAGCTTGAGTGTGCATGCAGCATAAACGTCCTGCATTTTAACCCATGCCCATACATCTGATGTTATGTTTACTGTTTGTGCTCCAAGCTAAACACTTGAAATGCCAGTAGCGTTCAGTACGGGAATCCCCTGACTGAGTCACAGTGTCGAGGCAAATCCTGAACTAATCACCAAGACAAATCAAGCCAATCCCAGTGCTTCACAGTGGGCTATCATCACGTTGGCTCACATTCATGTTTTTCAATTCTGTGTGTGTGTGTGTGTGTGTGTGTATCACTGTGTGCAATTTTCAGTGTTCTTTTCTCCACCTCTTCTTTTCAGCCCCTAGTTCATTTGACTATCATGCTTCCTGTAAAGCACTTCTGTTTCTGGATAAGTGCCATATTAATAAAGGGTATTACGATGAACGTGTGTGTCACTCTGAAGGAGTTACTGGTGTTTCTGTCAGTGCCAATCATTAACCGAGCAATAATTAACTCAGTCTGCCAAAGGACTTGGCTGCAGTCACCCAGAATGACCTTCATAGCATTGAACTATATCTATTGAACTACAATCACACACTTGTCTACCCTGACTCACTATGTTAAAGGGTCAGGCCTGTAATATATTGGCCTTTTAATTAATAAAAATCATATAGCAGCCTGTCAGTGTCAAGCTCCATCCACGTCCAGTGTGACGGAGATGGTGGACTTCATTTGAGTTGTTGAGTTTCAGTTGTTATTATCAGAGTTATGTTAACTCTGGCATTTATGTTCATTAAAGGCACATTTCACCCATTTAGGAAAATGTGATATTATTTCCCTTCCCCTCTAGCTGTTGTGTAGGACAGTAGTGGTGCTATCTTCCTCTCATTGTTACTGAGTGCTGGATACTGGCTGGATGCTCCAAATGCTAACTGTTAGCCTCCTGCCATTGAGCTGGACTTCCCCCCAGCTAACATTCTGAAAAATAAGCACCGTGCACATTGTAATATCACATTTTTCAAAAAGGGTATTGTAGAGAGCAAAGTCAACAAAGGCAATACAATGAATTCAAATGAATGTAATTCCTAAATACTGACTTATTCTTGGAAATTATACTAAAACAATTAATACCAGGGGAACTAGGACTGAGAAGAGCTGTGCCTGTAAGAGCTATGCCTATTGTCTGTCCAATCACAAATTATTTAAATATTAATATTACATGCACAGAAGAAATGTGTTGATGTAAACACATATCATGGATAATTATGTCAAACATAACCTTGTTCTGTATCAAAATATTAAATTAGTAAAGGAGGCATCTTACCCACATCCTGTGAGGAAGATGCCCTGAGGGATGAAGCCCCCTGGGAGGATCTTAGCCCAGTTATACAAACTTGATATTAAGTTTGTTCTGAGCACCAAATTTGACAATCCCACAGAATAGCCCATAGATTTTTTGTGCAAAGTTCATTTGTACCTGTATAAGACTATGGTGATATGATTTACATGCATGCAACTTCATCCTTACATAAAAAACTGGATTCTGCATATTATACTGCACGTTGTGCAACAAGTGCATGCTCGTGCACTCACCATTTCATTTCATATGAATCTTTAGGATGGTGTTCTCTGTACCTACACTTGCTGCTCTTAACTGCCCAAGGCATTGCTGGTAAACTACCTGCTTATATCTCCAGCGTTTTATCCTTTCATACACCCAGCTGCAGCAGAAGATCTACTAATCAGATTAATTTAAATTTCACCAGGGTGCACGACTCCTGTTATGCACCTTGGGCCTGGAACGAGCTGCAAAATATCATCACCTTAAAAGCTCTCCCCTCTTTGAATATTTTTCAAGGTCTTTTACAAACTGCTGTGGAGGAAACACGCTGCTGTTAAACATCAGCTCCTTGACCTGAGGTGGACTCTGTGAGAATAATTGTGCTGCTGTCTGGACCAGCACTCCCTGCAAGTATCTGACTGGGGCCTTCCTGGACAAATAAAGGATGAATAGAATTTTAAAAAATTCAACTTAGCTGGATAATTTGTTTGTAATGTTAACAAGCTCAAGTACAGATGTAGTGTGTGCACAGAAATGCCTCAGACAGTGACCACACCATTACCATAATTTTACTTAAAGCCAACTGGGGCCTTCTTACCTCATGAGGTCCGTCACCTTTCCCCCTGACTTTTTTCCATTTCTTCCCACTTTAGAAAAAAAGCAAGTCTTTGCTACCAAGCAAAGACTTTCAGGATCTTGTTTTTGTGTGTGTATTCACCTGCTACACCAAAGACCACCTGTCACACCTGTCTTATGGGCCATCAGAGCTAAGCAGCACTTCCCACTTCCAGTGTCACACTTTTATTTACTGTTTATTTAACAACTGGCTGTTAGCTGGGGGGAAGTCCGGCTCAGTGGCAGGAGGCTAACAGTTAGCATTTGGAGCATCCAGCCAGTATCCAGCACTCAGTAACAATGAGAGGAAGATAGCACCACTACTGTCATGCAGGCATATATGACGTGAGAGGACGCTGCCGTTGTTTGTTCGCCACTTCTCCGTCTGCTTCGCCGCTTCTGTCGACAGTATTCATAACCAACTACCTTCTTCAGTAAAGCTTGCTGCCACCACACCCATTCTTAAAAAACCTGTCCTCGACCCTGAATCCCCCAAAAATTATTGGCCCATTTCCAACCTTCCATTCCTGTCAAAAATCCTTGAACGTGCTGTTGCTATTCAAATCACCCCATATCTGGAAAAAAACAATCCCTATGACCAATTTCAATCCGGTTTTCACACCAAACACAGTACGGAAACGGCCCTTCTCAAAGTCACAAATGACCTCCTGCTCTCCTCTGACACCGGCTCACTCAACATCCTCATCCTCTTTGACCTCAGTGCTGCTTTTGACACATTAACCATTCAATACTCATCTCTCGTCTCAAATCCACCCTTGGTATCACGGACACTGCACTCTCCTGGTTTAAATCATATCTCTCTGACAGACATCAATTCAACCACTTCAACAACTGCAAATCATGCATAACCCCTGTCACCCACGGTGTCCCCCACGGTGCTCGGCCCACTCCTCTTCATCTTGTACGTATGCTCCCCCTTGGACAGATACTTTGCCGCCATGGCCTATGGTTTCATTGCTACGCCGACGACACCCCGCTTTATCTCCCCGCCAAGACCATTACCACTTTACCACTTTCACCCACTCCACCCTCACCACCTGTCTGACCGATGTCAAAAACTGGATGCAACTCAACTTTCTCAAACTTAACAGCAATAAATCCGAAATCCTCATCATCGGCCCACCCTCTCTCACCCGTTCCACTCAGGACTTCACTCTCAATATCGACGGTTCCATTATCACCCCCTCCACCCATGTTCGAAACCTTGGCATCATCTTCGACCCCACCCTGTCCTACCAGTCCCATGTAAACCAGGTTGCCAAAAGTGCCTTCTTTCATCTCAGCAACATTGCCCGCCTGCATCCCAACCTGTCCCACACTGCTGCAGAGACACTCATTCATGCTTTCACCACATCCAGACTCGATTACTGCAATAGTCTCCTATACGGTGTCACCAACAAAGTTCTCAGGAAACTACAGTATGTTCAAAACCCCGCTGCCTGTCTACTCACCAGGACCCGATCCCAGGACCACATCACACCAGTTCTCCATGACCTTCACTGGCTCCCAGTCAAATACAGAATCGACTTCAAAATATTACTTACCACTTACAAGGCCCTCAATCAAGCTCCTAGCTACCTCTCCGACCTCCTTCACCACCATGCCCCAATCCGTGCCCTCTGGTCTGCCGACGCCAACCTTCTGGTCATCCCCAAGACACACCGCAAAACCTGGGGTGACAGGGCTTTCTCAGTCGCTGCCCCCTCCCTTTGTAATTCACTCCCAACTCACATCAAAACTGCCCCCACCCTGTCATCATTCAAAACAGCCCCCAAAACCCACCTTTTTAGACATGCTTTCCCTACTTAATTACTTTTTTTTCAACTCCTTTTCACTCCTTGTTGCTTTGTTTTGTCTCTTTTCTGTTTTTTTACTCCTTAATTCTAGTTTTATCCTTTTAAATTTGGTTTTTGTTTTTCTCTGTAAGCGACTTTGGGTATCCTGAAAAGCGCTATACAAATGTCACGCATTATTATTACTGTCCTACAGAACAGCTAGAGGGGGAAGTGAAAGATTATTTTTCAAAATGGGTAAAATGAAATTGTTGTTTATGATTATTGATCGTTTCTGGTAATATACAGTAAGATTAGGAAACAGGAAAATCATATAAGGTTATGATCAAGAGGACCAGGTATGGCAGTGAGTCAGACATGGAATTTTTATTATTATAAAGGAGATTAATCAAACACAAATGACACAAATTCAAACACAATCAAACACAAATGACACAAATTCATTTGGAAAGCTTATCCAACTACAAGACAATCCCAGGGCTTACAAGTGGACAGCCAGTGCAGTGGCGAGCTCTCAGCTCCACTCCAGCAGTGCGAGGGAAAGGTGTCAGTGTCATGTCTTATTCATAACAATGGCGCTGAGGGATTCAGAGCGGAGGCAGCAGCGCTTTAAGGCTGAGGAGACTGGAGGTGCACCAAACCAGCCACTCAGCCTCCTGACGTGGAATAGACCGGGCACGGTGGCAGCTGAGGAGTTTGGTGTGTTTACGAGTATGGAGGTCATATGTATGCGTGCCTGTGAGGAATTTAAAAAAACATATAAATTACTGCAAGCAGTTATGGAGGTGGAGCAGAGGGGTGGGGGTCGTCCAGGGGAGGGAGGACAGCCAATGGACAGGAAAATGGAGAGCTTGTTGGGGATGTAATGGGTTTGAAGCCAGAGTCTGACCTATATGTTTTCATACAGAGCGTGTTTTGTTCATGTGACACCCTCAGACATGAAACATTTCCTCCCCTCTTCCGCCACTCCACCCTCCTCTCTCTTTACCTGAATTCAGCTCTCACGTGTCAGGTTTGTTTTGCTGGCGTTAACTGCTATTTACTCTGCTCTCGTGCCCAGTTGAAAGCACACGCTGCTGCCGTGCAGGCCGCAGGGGGTGTAATTAGGAGAGCAGGTTTGAGGTAAACAGGCCTGAATTTGGGTCAGATATTCTCACTGTTACATTCCCAAAATAGATCTGAAGCAGGGCTATTGAGGGTGGGGTTTTCTTACAATGGAGAGGCTTTGTAGTGACAATAGATGATGGGGTGGGTTTGCACCACGGCAGTGATATACTGCATGTGTGGCTCTCTCTGTCATTCTCTCTGCATGTGTGTGTGTGTGTTTTGTGTGTTCTTGCATTGCGTTTGGGTCCACATTGATAAAAAGGCAACATGTCAGGCATTTCTCCATTAAAAAAAAAAGTCTGAGAGCTGCTGTTTTGCTCGTGCATGCCATCCTGCAGACTTTCTGCATAATTATCCCCTCGAGCGGCTGTAAACAGCCTCACCTGTCCTGTCGCCAGCTTGTTTAGCCTAAAAAACACAGCAATAAAACACAGACACTCAAAGGACCATTATTACAGCACATCCTGCACATTCATGGGTATTATTACTCACGTTTTCTGCCATCTGCATCTGTAAATTAAATATGTTCAATACAGTGGATAGTTAGTTATAATGCACATTTGCATGTCCAGACACTGTGTGCACATGCAGTATGTGAGGTCACCTTGCACATCCTGTTTTTATGCTGTGCCATGTTAAAAAAAGCTCATAAGTAAATATTGACATTATTCTTGCTGGCGTCTTGGTGCTGTAGATGTTTTGATGTATTTCATTCCATATATCAGATTTTTGTATATTTTGCCATCTGTGCAGATTTGTAATTCCAACATATTCTTCTACTGAAACTGTGAGTTGCCTTTTTATGTCTGCTTCCTCTCTTCCTCCTTCTTCTCCTCTGTGGAGCTCATACTCTACAACTTTGTGTTTTTCCAGTTTTCCACCATTTTAAATTTTATGACAAAACTATTTTTGCAAACTCCTCCTAACCCATATGTCCAGTGATATCTATGAGATTTTTTTTATTACAAAATAAATTCCTGCATTCATAAATCCATTAGTCAATACAATATTTTTAAAAGGTAAATCAAATTAATTTCCGTTTTAATTTGCTATTTGCTTTCCCATTTGCTTTTCATGGCAGGAGGCTAACAGTTAGCATGTGGAGCATCCAGCCAGTATCCAGCACTCAGTAACAATGAGAGGAAGATAGCACCACTACTGTCCTACAGAACAGCTAGAGGGAAGTGATATAAAATGTAATTTTTCAAACTGGGTAAACTATCTCTTTAAAGGCTGAAAAATAACAAGCTCACTCTCCAGTTTGTTTTCAGAGGCAAGGCTCCGGAGGTCCGCAGAGAAGATTTTGCGTGCTCCTGATAATCTCTCCCTCTTCTCCACTCCAAGCGTCATTCACTGAGAAGGAAACACTGAAGCCTCTGAAGCTGCATATTAAAATGAAATGTTGGGTTCAAGATTAATGATGGGGTAGACAGGTTTCTGTAAAAGGCAAAAAAACAACAACAGTATGCCAGTAAAAAACAGCAACCAGCATGCAGACAGCCTGCGCTACAATCGATCTTGCGATGACACTTGTGATGACTGCTTGTAATTACACTGTGACTGGTATATAACCACGATTTAGATTTATGTGACAGCTTTTTGCTGTGAGGCAAGGTGAAAGAAGGCCAATTCATCATCAGTGTTTGGGGAATAATTGTGCAAAGAGAAAAAAGGGGCAAAAAGAGTCATTAGGAGGTTTGGGGAATATGATTGTGGAACATATTGATTTTTTTTAAAGCTTTATGTTTAAAAATAGGATTTGCTCCACTGTGTGAGGTTTTAGTGGGCTTCTTCTCTGGCTCACAGTTTCACAAGCCGTGGAGAAGCTCCTCCCACAGGGCACAGAGGATGCTGCTATGCAGAGGTACTGCATGGGCCCTGTAACCTTGCTAGAGGTAGGTCTTTTAAATAGCTAGATAAACTGAAGGTAACATAGTCATTTGATTATATCCATTGTCATTCAGCAGCAGACAAAAAGCAATAAACATTTTACACATGCTGCTGTGCAACCACATGCCCCAGAGCCTCCTGCAGCTGGGCTGAGGTCCCTGCTCTTGCTGGTGGCTGTGATGGTCCAGGTAGGAGGCTGGCACGTTCTCTGATCAGTCTGCCTGAGCATGGCTTCCAGGACTGACACCCATTTCTTTAAACCTAGGATCCACTAGTGTAGCCAAAGACAGCGCAGTCACTCTCTCTGTTACAGTGAATATATCATTTAAATTGGTTTTAACATTACTGGCCAGTTTGACACCAATGTCATGTCTAACCCCTGCACCCTCTCCGGCTGTAGGATGTTTTAACATCTTCCCGAGAGGGATGACCTTTGACCCAGACACCCTTTTCTCTTGTGACAACTCCACTGCGGTCTGGGGGATGTCCAGAGCACTTGAAGACACTGGTGGGTGGATGGTCTCCTGCTGCTCGGCAGAGAGGGGAGTGAAGTCGGTGTTCAGACTGCTGACAGCTGAGCAGTATGCTGTGCAAAAGTCAAACAGGCCTCAGCGCCTTGCTATTGGGGGAGTTTGACAGCGATGTGAGAAGCCAGGGGAGAGGGGCTTTCAGTTCTCAGTTTGGCGGGGAGTCTTTTAGGCTCTCCCACCCCCCATCATGGGATGTGCTCTCCATCTTCCTACCCTTTCAATTTTGTTCATTGATAATTCCTCAGAGCACCGTCCCAGATTTTAAAACTGTCCTCCTGCCCATACGCCCCTTCCTTTTTTTCCCCTTATTTTGTCCTGTGATTTTGCCACATTTGCCTGCACCGTCCTGCAGGCCCTCAGACCGCTCATCATTTTGGGAACCCAACCCATGATGGTCCCACACCTGAAACCTGAAACGGAAACCAACAAATCACATGTGTAGAGATCTGCTAATGTCAGAACATCCAACAATTTGCTTGATGCCTGTTCACAAAATGCAGTTTCACAACAAATTCCCGTCAAGGAGTTCCACTTCTTTATTCAGCGTTTTTAAACCCCAGATAAAAACCCAAAAGGATCTGGGGGACCTCCTGTAACTTGTGTGTCTCTTTCCAACCCTATTTCTAAAGGTTCAAAGGATATAATAAAGACGTGTTGGAATAGTTTGAGTTGAATATTGTTGGATGTTCTGACACTGTACTTGTCACATGTGGTTTGGTGGTGACAGCAGACATTTTTCCCAGCAGCCACTTTGACAGGTGTCACTAATGACATTAATGAAGGTTCACTTCCATTCAGGTGTAACAGAGTCAGGGTGCTGCTGCTGTTCATGCTGCCTCACTCGAAAGACTCTGCTACTCTCAAACAGAGCACCTTAATCAATATCATATTATATCAGCATATTAATTAATATGCTTGTTTCCTTTGACTGAAGTGACTTTGACGAGACTTGAGTTTCAGGTGGGAGCCCCTCACCGGGACTAGACTTGCTGAAAAATAGCTAAGACTACTAACAGTTTGATGAGCAATTTCAGGAGCTTCACACAGTGCATGAATGCAATTGTATTACGGTGTATGTATGAGTTGTAATAGTTTATTTTTTTTCCAGCAATTAATCTTCAAGAGCAACACATGCTGTGAACCTGACTTTTACAAACCTCATGACAAATGCAGAATGCAAATTGAAACTTTTTCATGCTGAATGTGGGACTACAAAAAATAAATAAATAAATAAATAAATAAAATAAAATAAAATAAAAATAAAAATAACAGAATTTCTTCTTACTTATACTTGGTGACCACAGTACCTGCCACTTTAAAATGGGAAAAACACATCCTGCTCACCAAGTTTTATCAAAATGTGCTAGGAAGAGATACTCGAGTAGTGAGTTTGACTCCTGGATCTTTTTTTTTTTTTTTTTAATTTAACAATGAAATAATTTACGAAATGTTATATTTATTTAGATAGATAGATATAGATATGGATACATAGCCTAATGGCCTTTGTTTTCATTGTCTTTTATTTATCACTATCTGCCGCTGCAGGAACTCAGTTTCCCAAGTGGCATCATTAAAATTTCATCTTCACCCTCCACGTGCTGGCCTGGTCGCTGCGAGCCCCTCAGGTCAAAATGCAGCCATAAAATAAAGTCATTTCAGTTAAGAGGTCATTAACTCAGCTGGTTGATGAGCAACTGGCTATAAACGGCAGGGTGGCGTAGGGCATGACCTTTGACCTGTCATCAAACTGCAGGGTTCCCTCCGGCTGAGTCATGAGCAGGCTTCCTCAGACAATGTGAAGCCGGGAAGAAACTGCTCTGAAAAAAAGTGAAATTACAAAGTCACCATCTGCATCTCTCTCCATCTATCGACACAAGCCTTTTCAAAGCGGGATGAGCATGTAACTGTGATTCAGCGGCTGGCTGTTGTGCTGAGCGGCCTGTAGGCTGCAGCTCTAAAGGTCACGCGGGGACACGCTGGCATCAATACGAGTGTTCACGCAGCTGTGTTTATCTGATGGCATCTTTTCTAAAGCTTGTGATTGTTGTTCCCCGCACAGCAGCGCTCAGCCAGAGCAGAGAGGTTCACGGGCTGCTGTCTGGAGGTTCGAGGCATAAATACACACACACACACACACACACACACACACACACAGAGTCCAGCTCTCATGTCACAAGCTGGGGGGGGCTTTCACCTGTTATGAAACGTTGAGGTCTGTAACATAAGTAGGCTCCTTCCTAAAGGAGGCTCACCGTCATGAGCGTGGGGAGGACTGGAGCACTGGAGCATCTGAGTAAGGCAGAGAGAGGCAGCATCTGTCGACACTGGAGCTCCCACTGTGAAACACTCTGAAATGACAATTCACTGTCCCTTAGGAAGACTTCACTTTTCCCTTTTCTTGCATGCTTATCATAATTTGATGTAGCTCCACATAAAAGTACAATGCTGCACAGCTCTTTTGCAGTGTTTATATCTGTATATTCTGACCTTCCTTTTCTTTCCTGTGTTTGGTGTCTCTGCTTGTTGCACAGTATTGTGTTGCTTTGCATTTCACTGCATAGCCAGTGTACATGTGACTGCTGATGCTATGTTGCTGACTCTTTGCCTGAGTCGTCCTGTGTTTAATTTGGTCAATTTTATGAATGATTATCTGGACTTTTGAAAAAGAGCAGTTGATCTCAGTGATCAACATGATCAAATAAATGAAGGAAAAAAAACACTTCAATAGAACATTTGGACTGACACAGTTTTCATATTTAGTAACCTATATTAGGTAAACAATCAATAAAGTAAGGAACATCTATGTGATGTTTTTTGACAGTCACTATAATTTTTATGTGTTTCAATGTATTTCACTTCCATATCTGTATTGCACTGTCATTATATGATTATTGTAAAGTCTGTATTTATGTACTATCTATCTATCTATCTATCTATCAATCTATGTCCGCGTCCTCTCTCTCTCATTCATTCTGTTCATCTCTGTTCAGTGTTGCTTTAGGCTGACATTCTTCACTAATACAAGTAAAGTTGTAGGCTAAACACACACACACACACACACACACACACACACACACACACAGGGGAGACCCCAGGGATGGTAAGAGAAGGAGAGATGGAAGCCTGAAATCCAGGTCACGCTATGACAGTGACTTTGAACGCAGAAGGACATCTGATCTGCAGCCAGCACCTCTGTTTACAATCTGACAGTCTCTCTCTCTCTCTCTCTCTCTCTCTCTTGTTCTCTATCTCTCTCGCTCTCTCTCTCTTTCTCTGTAAGGTTTAGTGAAGCCCACCACAGCCGTGACAATGTCATGGAGCAGCTGGGTGGCTGGAATGATCAGTGTCTCGCAGGGCGGGCACTAATTAGCCCACATAATGTCCACACTGGGAGTAAAACAAATGAATTCAGTGTCTGGTGGCACAATGTTGACTGCTGAACAGCATGCACACACGTTAGGGAAACATACAGCACGAAGGACAGCAATAAAATAAGAGGAGATTAGATTAGATGAAACTTTATTGAGCCCTGAGGGCAGATTGGGAAAGAGAATACTGAACAGAAACAGGATGCAGCAGGGGGAAATGTACGCCCAAAAATACTGCAGGGTTCCCACTCGTACACGTTCAAGGGCCTTTCAAGGGCTGCCAAGGTCTTGTCTGGAGAAATTCAGTGACTCAAGATTGTAATACTTTGGTGTGTGGTGTCGCCAAGTCAAGAAATGCTTTATAAGCGCTGTTATATCAACATAAATATCCATCACAGGATTTTCAAGTGTTCTATTTGTTTTTTTTTTCTCTATCTGAATTTTTAAGCAATTGAATTTAAGCGACTACAGTATGCATCTATTTATTTATTTATTTATTTATGTGTTTTTAGATCTGACACTTGACTTTTGTTCATGAATTCTGAACACTGAAGTCTGAAAACTGAAAAAATAAAAAACAGCTTGAAATCCAGCTTTTGAAGTGATGCAACTTGAAATTTCATCACTGGATTTTTCAGACATTCAAAACATACAATTCGATATTCAAAATGTCCTGCTTCTTTAAGCGTTGATCCTAGGATTTTGATTTAATAATAAACCAAAAAAAAAAAAGACATGTTTCAAGGCCATCCAGTCTTTCTCAGAAATGACCCTTGGCATAAAAGCGATAAATGCATCTTATAACCACTCAGGGTGTATAAACATGTGCGTGGGCAGCCAGCCATTTCTACTCACTGTACACTGAGTCACCAGCATCTGATTACATGTCAAAGACAATGGATTGCTTACATGTACACTCTCAGAAAATTAAGCCCATAATTGCACCTTGAGGGGTACAGTGGCTTGTCAGCAAGGCAGTGCCCTCTAAGGTGCCGCTTTTGTACCATTGACATCGGGTTCTTATTTGTCCTCTTGTGGTCAAATTAATATTTGACCTTATTAATTAATTCATTCATTCATTCATTCATTCATTCATTGTATGCTGTCTCCTGATACTGCACCTTGACATTTAGAGGAAACAGTACATATATGTACCGCTTACTGCTGACAGTGTATGTTTTTACTTGTAGAAATTACAAAAAAGCATTTACAGCTTACTAAATAGGTCTGTGTTAGCGTAATGTTTAACATGGAAGGTTATCAGCACGTATGAATATGCTGTCGGGCCTGTATGAGCAGCAACATTAGTGCAGAAATAGGAGGAGGTGGGATTAAGGCGTGGGCGGCTGCGTGAGTCCAAGTCAATCCAAGTTGAGTTTACACTGGGAAGGGCTCTCCTTTTGCCTTCTCCTCTTCTCTCCAGCAGCAGATTTTGCTGTGCAACCCTAACGCCCCCCCTCCACACCTTGATGCAGTTGCTAGGCAACCTCTGCTCTTATTAGAGGAAGTTCCACTAAATGCTGCTGCTCTAACCCCCCCCGCCCCAACACACACACACACACACACAAACAGCTCTCCCTCTCTCTGTCCTCCGTCTCTCTTCTACGCAGACAGCCACACTTCTCACATGGAGTAGGTAGATGATGTAATGCAGACTAGTTCCGCTGAAACTGACGGTGCAGATTCACAAGCACCTTAGTTGCCAAAAAACACACCATTTGGATGGGCTTCACACAGATATGGCAAGGTGTGGCACTCATTGTACCTCAGCCTATCACAATCGAGATGCCTTTTTTATTTATTTATTTATTTTTAGCAGTATCCTATAACAGAGAGAGCTGAGATAGCTTTCAGGGCCTCCTAGTTGTGGAATTCCCTGTCTGAGGAGCTCAGGCTAGCAAATTCAGTCTCTTCTCTTAAATTCCTCTTAAAACCCATCTTTTCATTTGCCTCTTACTTTTTTCTTTCTTTACCCTTTTTTCTCTTGTAACTTTGTTTGCAGCTGTGTTGTACCTCCTGCTGTTCTGCATTATGTATTAATTCATTGAGTTTATTTATTTAATCCTTTTAACTTGTGTCCTGCCATTGTATGAGCCCTTTGTATCTTTGATTAGGCCTAGAAAATGCTGTATAAATAAAATTATATTATTATTATTGGTGGTGGTGGTGATGATGCTGTTTTCATCGTCATTACTATTATATTTATTTATATTAGGATTTGTGTCTGTGTTAAGCTACTTTTTTCTTCCGTTACCATAACATCATTCCAAAAATATTGGTACCGTTTTGCTGTGATATTGTTACATCCTGCTAAAGTAATCATTGAAATAGTGGAATCCCTTGACTCTCTATCATCTTGTTACATTGTTTCTTCTCCATCATCTTGTTACATTGTTTCTTCTCCATCATCTTGTTACATTGTCTCTTCTTCATCATCTTGTTACATTGTTTCTTCTCCATCATCTTGTTACATTGTTTCTTCTCCATCATCTTGTTACATTGTTTAAAGTAGAATCAATCAGAACCCATCACCGGTACTGGGCGCGCACCCTCACTCCACAGAGTCGAGCTTCTGGCCGCGCGCGTATCACAGCAGGTGCAGGGGAGAGAATTGTCAAGATTGCGTAAACAATGCCTATAGGTTCCGGTTACAATCTCCAAAATAAAAGTTTCAGCCACTGCGTTAGAAAGTTCTCGTGGACTTTTAACACTTATGAAAAGAATGTCGTAAACAAAATCGATGCCGTTGTATATAGCACACGATTATACTGTACAGCTATGTAAGTCAATGGGGAAAAACTTATATTACATGTCGTTGGTTTTCAAATATTAAAAGTCTGTGCTCTTATTTTTAGGGCAAAGCCGGAAAGCTTCCGGTTTTGCTGTGGCAAACTTCGGCGGGCTTAACGGGAGTGTGCCGTCGTGCCTGCAGCATCAGAAAACAACAGGCGAAGTGGCGATAATTTACCCCGAATATTGTCATCGTTCCGGAAGATGGTGGCCAAACAGAGGATCCGCATGGCCAACGAGAAACACAGCAAAAACATCACGCAGAGAGGCAACGTAGCCAAGACGCTGGTGAGCCGCTGTCTGTCCACAGTGATGCAGGCATCTCAGTCTCCCTCTTACACGACGGTCACTCTGTGGAGAGAGCATGATGCCAGTCTTGACGTTTCCTTGCTTTTCGGCAAACGCATCTATGTCATACAACATGACTTGAGACCTTTTTTGAACCACTATCACATTCTGATATATTCGGCATACATCATGAACCACCAAACATCGCTTTATTTTAATAAAGTTTAATTTTTTAGCTCGTTGCCGCCCTCCACGGTGTAATGTTATTTTGATGGAAGAGCACCGTGGGAATAACAGGTGAACCAGTTCTAAAGCTTGACATTTTGTTGAAATAAACGCTGTATTGCGTCTGGAATGTATGCCGAAATGAAGAGTAGATCTCATTGATCCGTAAAAGTTCTTAAGACATGTTGTATCAGTTAAGTGTATTTGGGGAGAAACAAGAAAACATTAAAGTCCGAGATTTTGAAATTGACTTTGGTTTGATGGTTTTCTGCATATGAGTAAGCGGTACGTATAGGGGCTAGCTAGCGTGACATGGATGTTTCACCTGTTCATCGCTTCAAAGCATGATCTTTTATCTTTCTCTGATTAATATTCATGTCTTTCTCCTAGCCACATGTTAAGTGCTGGTGATGGTGGAGACGGTGATGGAGTGTTTTGCCTCATCTTTCATCCTGCTGTTTTCTCCAGCGTTTCCATGTCACAGACCCGTTAGACCCATAGGGAAAGATTGCCATTGTTAACTTCATTATATAACTGGAAATGATAGTGGTGACAGTGACATTTTTGTGAACCCAACATTAGTGACATCAGTAGCCTCTTTAGAATTTTTTTTATTTTTATTTATTTATTTGTGTCTGCTGAGGACTCCCTTGAATCCCATTAGAGACCAATGGGTGTCCCTGGACCCCGATTTGAGAACCACTGTCCCTAAGAAAAATAAACACACTCTGTTTCCAGGGAAAAATTATGCTGCTTTATTCCTAAATGCATGGACACACAAGTTCAATCCTAGTGTCTTTTTTAATAGTTAAGCAGCTTTTGTATCCCTTGACTAATCTATCCAGTGGTTCCCACTGCCCAAAAATTTTGAAAAGTGGTTTGGAAAAACAATGATTGGCTGGAATGTACATGTTACTAAAATATAGCACATATTAATCAGCACGCCTCAGCTCTCTGGATCAAAACCCCTGTGAATTGCAGCTCTAAAATGGATTTAACATGTCTTGACTTGACAAGATCACTGCTAAAACCTGCAGCCTCTGTCGTGGCTGATTGTGACCGCTTTGTTTCATGATGTCATGTCCTAAAACATGCCAGATTTGGGTCATTGAATATCACCTAACAAGACCTGGAGAGTCTTTGAATTTGTTCTTGAATTTGATGTGCAGTGGAGTGTGGGAACCCTGTGGGCACTTGACTGGAGGGATACTAGGGATGCTGATGGTTATTAAATATTGAATAGGACTATCAGCTGATACAGCTCTCATATTGTTGTAATTCCCTGAAAAAAAATTTATTTTTATTTTTAAAATAATGAAAACTTTGTGCATGCTCGTACAGTTTGGGTGCAGATTCCTTGTGACTGCTCATGCTCTGCAGCTAGTGGACAGTGGTTGTTTACAGCAGATACTTACATCAGTTTTTGTAAATGGCTCAAAGGGAGGAAATAAACACACAAAAACTGATTAGCAGTTGACTGTTCCTGTTACTGCTCCACAACTGGAAATGGCCTCGGTGCATCCCTGATGGGCAGGAGCACACACAGGCTGATTTATAGTTCATGTGTGATGAGTAACTCAGGCTGTGTCCGAAATCACTCACTCACTCACTACTCCTTACTCACTATATAGGGAATTCAGTGTAGTGGACTATATAGTGAACTCAATAGCGGACTGTTTCGGACACTACTTTGCTTGTTGTTCGGCGCCGTTCTGCAATGCATGATGGGATATATTTCCTGGTTAGTGACCATCGGATGTCCACTACATTTCGCGGTGGATTGTGGGATACATCCAGTGGACTATATAGTGAACATTAATAATCACTAAATATTCGGACACCCCTACAAAATGGCGTAATCACTATATAGTGGCACTATATAGTGATTAGGGAGTGATTTCGGACACAGCCTTAGTTTCAAAGTGGTTATTCTAATCTGTTCTCAGCTAGCTAGCTTGCCAGCTATGTAAATGTTAGCTAACATTCACCAGAAAACAATGCTATCGGCAAAACAAACCCGGAAATTCGACTGGGTCGCAGTTAGCCTCCAAGCTGCAGAGCTCGCAGTTTGATCACGGGACATCCAGCTGAGGTTCTGGTCCGGCTCCATGACGTGTCACCCTGGCACCAAACCTTCATAACACTTTTGGTTTACTTTTAGAGCAACAGACAACGCCTGCTTGTGTCATCCTACAGGACGACTCCAAGCCAAACTGGTTGCTGAGGCAGATTAGTCGATCATATGATATACTCGCTATAGAGTTAATGACTAACTCACACACTGTGAAGCTGAAGTTGAACAGCTTGGAACACGTTCAAGCAGCTGTGAGCGGGGATGGGGAGAAAAACAAGGCTTTGAAAGTGAGGCAGCTCTGAGTTGTTATAATTATAATCATTAGTGTGAGCACTGGAAACACAGAAAGCACTGAAAGTGGTTATGGGATGGCCTGTATATGATTATGATGCACATGCATACAGTGTTAGTCTAGGGCTGTGTTTGTAATTGGCTACCAACAAACAGTATAGACTACATACTGCTTACTCAACAAACAATTAGTATGCTATTACCAGCAGACTGTTCACACTGAAGTATATTCCTAAGTATCCCAGAATGCATTTCACACCGACCGGCGCGAAATTGGGACTTTAAACCAGGCTCTAAAAGCTGCTACACTTTTTGTTCTGTCATCATAAATACATCACTTAAATAAGTTTTTAAAAAATTTCAGTCGACAAGGTAGCCATGTAGATTAGCAATATGTGATCGGGTTAACCAAATAACGCTCGTTTGGAAATTTGCTCCAATGTTTGCAGAGATGCAACTCTCAAGCCAGCCACTGTACAAAATAAGCACACTTTCAGTTTACAAAATAAAAGCATTGTTCACACATGACTTGCCAAATACCCACATACCAGGAGTGGTGCTGTTGTTTTGAAGGCAGGATGTGCGACGTATGAGAACACAGTATCTTCTAGCTAACTTCCAACAGTACCATTCTATCTGGTTTCAATATGTACGTGAAGTATAACCGGTAAGCATGAGTCTCATATACATCCAGGCAGACAAAATCCATACACTATGCAGTTGGAATGCACTACAAACTCAATTTGACGTCATACTTAGTGTGAAGAGTACACGAGGAGGTGATTCTGAACACAGCCTGTGTGTCCACACATCACATGATCCTCATGGCAGGTGGAGAGGAGAAGGTGGGCGTGGCCTGTTTTCTGCACAGGTATAGCCTCTGTCTGTCCCGCTCACACTGAGTGGAGCATTACATCCAAATCCAAACACCGGAGACAAGTAGCTGCTACTCAGCTGCTGGTTCCCTCTCGGAGTGCTTACTGATACACTGCTGTTACTAGATGGAGAAAACAAGCACTTTGCTCACTGTGTCATTGTCCATAACAGCAGCACACAGGCTGCCCAAGTGGTGATATCATCCTGTGGTACCGATGGCTGCTCTCAAATTGGTCTAGACCGCCGACTCATGCTTTTCCACTCATCTTTTCCATACGAGCTGCTCCATATAAAGGCTACATGCTTACTGTGCAGATTTCACTTTATAATTAGGCGCTGGGATTTGTTCCACGCCACCACAAAGTTGTTATTGAGAGACACCGGCATAACAGCTTACCTCAGTTGAAGGCCCGTCGTCCTCTGTCCCGTCTTGTCGGTGTGGAGGGTGAGGTAAGAGCAGCACAGCAGCTGATGGAGTGCTGACAGGAATAGGTGGTGACAGGCTTCAGCTGAAAAACAACAGTGAACACCAGAGGCTGAAATAGAACCCACTCTCCTGAAACTCACCAGCTCTCATACTGTAAACGTGTCGTTTGGCTCTTGAGGTGTCACAGCAATTGTGCTGATAAGCATGTACGTGTGTGTGTGTTTCCTCTAGCGACCACAGGAGGAGAAGTATCCGGTGGGGCCCTGGCTGCTGGCCCTCTTTGTATTTGTTGTATGTGGATCAGGTAAAGAACCCTATATCTAGACGTCTGTGTGTGTGTGTGTGTGTGTGTGTGTGTGTGTGTGTGTGTGTGTGTGTGTGTGTGTGAGAGAGAGAGAGAGAGATGGGGAGATGGGGAGAGAGAGAGAGAGAGACATGTTGGTGACTGAATTTCTCCCATTGTGCAGCAGAACCAGGCTCAAAATAACACATTTAGCTCATGAATGACTGCAAACAAATCAGATGATATCAATATAAGAAACAACAAGTCCCAGTACCCATTTTTTGAGGAAATTAAAAAGCTCTTTCCTTGTTATTTTCCTATTTGAATTGGAAAGTAGATTAGATTAGTAGATTGGAAAGTAGATCCGACAGGTAACGCCTGCAGGAGGTTTCTGCATAGTAACCTTGCGCTAGGAAGAAACAACTTGATAGCACTTTCATAAATAATTGTAATTGTAGTTGTAACACACACACACACACGCACACACACACACAAAATGGGTACGGTGAAGTCATTATTTTCATATTGGTGCTCTGCTTTGTTAGCTTTGGTTTATGTGCTAAAAGTTCAGTCAGAAATAGGTTGGTTTCACCTGCTTTCTTTCTTAATTATGAATACTGTACTGGAGTTAAATACATTTAAAGGCAGCACTAAAAAAACAGCTTCATATGTATTGGCCTTAAAGGACAGATTTTGGTATTTTTCAGCCCACTCTGCAAACTTTAGTGAGGTGCAGTTTGCCAGCAGTCATGTGTGTGTCTGTTTTATTTTGTATATATTCAGAACAACTATTGTTTATTACTATGTTTGGAACTACTTTTTATGCCAACTGCAGTACATCATTAACATTTGTAACCTTGCAGCAAAGAGCAGTTCAGAAAGTTGTAGCTAACATAACTTAGCTGAGGAGGCCTGCAAGGCAGTGTGTTTTCTGCACTGCAAATTAAAACATATCAGAAAGCAGCCACCGTTCATGGTGGATAATATCATGGCATATTTGAATATATGATTGTTCTGTTTGACTGTGTTTAAGGTTAGCAAGAGTGGTAAGATTCTTGTCACTTAAAGCTAGTTATGAAAATGTGCTGGGTATGATTGTAAATGATGGGAATGAGCATTTTAATATGAGCAGGGCAGAAAAACACCAAAGCTATCCTTCAGTCACCGTGAGTCTCAAAAGGCTTCACAGTGCCTGCATGGCCAGTGAGTGAAAACAAATTGGGTGAAAAAATCTTCAACATCCATTGCTCTGCGCTGACTGGAGTCAATCTGTGCAATTCCAGCCATATTTCAGATCATCCAGAGCATCCGGATGGGAATGTGATCCAGAGGAAGCCTCCAGACTCTCCCCACCCCCTCACCCCCTCACTGAGCCTGGGTAGCTCACCTCCGCTCACCCCCCGCCCCTCCAGGAGCCCGGAGACTGACAGGAAAGCCTTGGATCCACCAGACCTCAGAGAGAGGAGCTTCCCTGCCCACCGCCGCCACCAGCCCTCCATCCTGCCATCCCTCTTCCTCTCCCTCGTCCTGTTCCTCATCTTCCTCCCCTCGATCAGCGTTTACAGTATAGCAAACTGTGGCACTAACAGCTTTTCTATGGACAGTCTAAAACCACGCCGGCTGGAGAAACTCTGTTTTACCATTCACTTGACTCATAATCTGCGTGTGTGTGTGTGTGTGTGTGTGTGAGTGACAGCATCGTGAAGCTGTGAGAGTGTATGCTGTCAATGATGTGATTCCTGCTGACAATGTGCCATACTAGTCTGTTTCGATATTTGTCTGTGTTGCGTGACAAGAATCTTTTTTCAAATAAATGTGAAGAGCAGAAAACACTGGAGGAAGAGGCTCTGCTTGGATCTGGTGTGTGTGTGTGTGTGTGTGTGTGAAGGATAACAGCTGCTCATCAGGGAATGTGTCTCTCATAATCCACAGTCACAAAAGAACAACCTGCAGGAGATCAACAGTGGGACAAATGTGTAAACTCAGAAAGCCGAGGCTCTCCCTTTGCATGCATGAAGACTGAAAGGCCCTGATTCTCCTGGTTCCAGTCACTCTAAATAGCTTTTTAATCTTTGGACGTCCATCCAGAGCTCTTTGGTTTTTTGGAGAGCTGACTGTTTTCCCCACTAGCTGACTCCTGAGAGTTGATTGGTAACTACATAGACTATTTCAGAAGTACAATGTGCACCAACTCTACAAAAGTCTTTTCAAGGTTGACTAATCAGTGGGTTGTCCAAACAATTAGTCAGCCAGTCAGTTTCACAAAGCCCTGCACTCTGGATCGCTGTCTCTCTCTGGCTTGTTGTTGTTTGTTTGATGAAAAGAGTTTTACACACAAAAGAAAAATTGTGATGCATTATGGTCAAAGTATTAAGCTGGGGAACTTGTGATGTGGCGATGGAAATGCAATAAAAGTGACAAAACAAAGGCCTTCATTTAGATTAGGCTGTATTGTGGCTAGGTTTAAGGGATAGTTCACCCATTTTGAAACATTTGATATTATTCCCCTCTAGCTGTTGTGTAGGACTGCAGTGGTGCTATCTTCCTCTCATTGTGACTGAGTGCTGGATACTGGCTGGATGCTCCACATGTGAACAGCTGTCCTGCTGTAAATGTTCACCCTGCTGGTGAGCTTCACCTTCAGATTCATGTTCCTCTTTGGTGATGCAGTGATGGTCAAATGTCTTCAAGTTCACACATGCTTCTAGTGGGTATTCACTTTAACACAACTTGCCCTTATGGCTGTCACTTGTGATTCAGTTACTTCAGAGTTTTCATCAAGGATTTCCACTATTTTGATAACTCCATTCCTAATCTTTCAGCAGCCAGCAAGCCACTGAGGGTTACTTTGAACATGCACTCAGCTTTTCAAACATCACAGTCCAACATGATCAGCAGGTCTTAAGGCCGCTGACGTGCTGCGCCCTCACCCTGAGCCACAACACGACACAGCCAGGTGCAGAGAGAGGGATGACTCACATTCAGTTTCACTTGGTTCAACAACTCCTCACATTAGAAAGCTCCTCAGGTGAAGGTGTCGTGCAGAAATGACGTATGTGGATTTGTGTTGTTGAAGGTGGCTCAGAATCCAGAGTTGAAGTCAGTGGAGGTCAGTCAAAGGAGAGAAGGCCAGTATTTGCTCCCTGCTGTCCGTCATGTGGCCACAACTAGAGATGAGAATGTTCCTTTATTTAAACACTTTCTGAGAAGACTCTCCACTCTGAGATCAATACTCTGCCTTATACACTATCTAATATCTATATCTGTTACATATGCTTAATGCGTTCTACTGATTGATGTAAGCTGACGAGAGGAAAGACATGTGCACCGGGCATGACTTACATGCTGGAGTGGAGAAACACGAGATGAAAAATTCCAAGTTCCTAATTGAAACCAAAACAGATCTATCAGTATCTCATCAGTGATTTCAACAAAGAGGATTTAATTTTATATTTTCAGACTTAAATTCAGGGGTAAAAGAAATTCATTACATTTACTTATGTTACTGCAATTGAGTGGCTTAATGTGTACTTCTATTTCTGAGTATTTTTGAAATTTTGCTTTTTTTTACTAAAGTATTTGCTCAATTTTCAATCCCATCTATAACAAACTCCAGATGTGGTTAATTACTAAAACTTGACCATCATCAGCAGTGACTGATCGGTCAGCAGATTTTAGAAGAGGTTGCAATTTATTGATGGATTTTTTTCTTTTTACTCCTTGAGAATTTCATTAGAAAGGTGTCATCTAGAGGTTATTGTTTCTACAAACTCACAATTTACAGTTAAATGACCAACTTTTACTCAAGTGGATTTTTACAGCAGTACTTCTATTTTAATAAAGTAACAGCACGGTAACAGTAATTCTACTTGAGTAGCAGTTTCTAGTAGTCTTTCTACCACTGCTGTGTTTGACCATACTCAAGGCTTTGCGGTGAAATGATTGAAGTCCAAAGCTGACTTTTTGTGGACACCCTACACGCACAAGACGGTCAGGGATTTTCATGTCAGTTGTTTGCCTACATCAGCATTTCACTAAGCCATGCTGATGAAATTTGGCAATACAATGTAAATAAGATACTGTGTTCTCATAAATGGGTCAAAAACAAAGTCATGGATCCCATTCAACCGACCCACTCCACATAGCAAGCCTGCAGGAAGCAACATAATC
Source organism: Myripristis jacobus (assembly GCA_900302555.1). NCBI lineage: Eukaryota > Metazoa > Chordata > Actinopteri > Holocentriformes > Holocentridae > Myripristis > Myripristis jacobus. Next base: position 25,121 of record OMLB01055500.1, read on the forward strand.
CCACAGGTGACTCCATTTGAGGGCCACAGGAACAACCTATCAGTGTCCATGTATTTGCACGGGCCCGCCTACAAGACGGAGACCACCGGGTATCTACCCTCATAGCCACACATCAGGAGAGATGTTAAAAATAATGATCATAAATACAAAAAAAATGAAGGAGAACAAGTTATTATTCTTCCTTAAGCATTTTTATTGAAAGTTGTGAAGTGCAGCTGTCAAGTGCAATTGTATTATGTATGTTACAATTTGTCATCTGGTTTCTGAGGAAACATGCACAGAACATGAGCATACAACCGATACACAGAACCCCCAAAAAAACATGTCCGGAGTTTTGTCTTCATGGTATTCAGAGTAAGTGTTAAGAGTTTGATCATCCAAGAGTACCTCACTGTCAAAAAAAAAAAAAAAGATGGAAAAAAAAATTCACAAGGCTGCAAATACTTCAGAAAAAAATCAAGTGAAAAAAAAGGTTTTACAGTAAGAGTTAATGTTGCAGCAGGGGATATGGACACCACTGTTGCCTGTCTGTTGTCAGTTCAATAACCTCAACTCCTGTAGATCTCCATAGTCCTGAAATACAGCATTAAAAATAGACAACACAGACCGGGCAGGTTATAGCCCGCCCGCTTCAATCTGTGTGACCTAGATACCGTCTGTTGTCGTCTTTTCCTCTTTTCTCTCATTATTATTTTACACAGTACTTACACTATACAGAAATATACATCATCTTCTGCCCATCAAACGTTTGGGGGAAAAATGCAGCTTAGCCCAATGTCTCAACCCTGCTTGAGATTATTTAATAAACATGCCACTGCAGGGTTGAAAGAACAGCAATGATGAGCTTTGTCCAGGGCAACCGAGGAGCTCGAAACTTAAATACTGAAAATAGATGATCATCATCATCTCATTAATAAACCCAAGTCCCCCCCTCAACTCCCAGGTAAAATAACATCATCAATGCTTCCAAGTGTTGCGTTCGAACCACCTCCAGTTCCCTGTTTGCTCTACATCCCCCCCCACATACCCCATGCCAGATGGGGACTCTGTGATGATAATAATAATAATTGCTGACATTCTTTATTTGTCACACTATTAGGCTTTTCTCTCCCGCATCTCTCACCCAGTAACTTTTAGCATCTACTCTTGAGAGAGAACCACTTTTATTTACAATACATTGTTCAGCAAAGCGTGGCGACAACCGATATAACCTCCGTCTCCTACTCTTCATCACCATCAAAGAAATCGACATCACGTGAAATCCATTGACGCAGGCACAGTGATTTTTATTTTCTTGGGTCGAGTATAATGTCGCCACTGATTAGTTGTTTTGTTTCTTCTTCATAAGACATTCTAGTTGATATGTCCTAGGGTTATTTGGCAAATGTTCATCCATTCATTCTCCTCC
>OMLB01055501.1:0-11054 GCA_900302555.1 Myripristis jacobus
GAGTCAGCAACGCACACAGAGTGATACACAGGCATGGAGGCATGCACACACACACACACACACACACACACACACACACACACACACACACACACACACACACACAAGATCAGGAATTGGATGGTACAGAATTGCATCAGGACAAAATTATTTAAAAGCACAATAGAATAGAAATTACACTTTCCTTTATTCAAATTTTCCACATCATAGCACACACCCAAACAATAAATCCCCCAAAAGTACGAAATGATTATTATTAGTATTGTAATAGCAATATCATGTATTTTTAAATCAAAATCACATAACTTTTACTTCCTGGGAAACATTGTGTCTTTAAAAGTTACCTCCCTGTGCACTGTTAAATTCCATCCAATAAAACCATCACAAGTTTCTGAGCAGTCCCGCACCTTCTCCCCTTTGGTTTACATTTTGATATATTACATTATTTGAACTATCGTTATCTTAACCCAATTAGTCTGGAGAACACAGACATGGTGAGAATCTAAACTTGGTTTCTGCAGAGGAAATGTTTTATTTTCCATGGAAGTGAAGTATGGGAGAGTAAACAGGACAAAAAATCAGTTGTTTCAATCTACCAATACAAAGCAATGTTCTGAGATTTGATATTGTCTGTGGTAATATGGAGTCATGATTGAAAAGTGTTGCATACATGTGTAATGATGCTTGATACCAAACAGTGTTCCCACACCTGTTAATGAAGTGGCTCGGGACGGGGTTGTAAAAACTGAAGAGGGATATTTTGGGTGCTTCATGCATCACCTGGGGTCTTCTGTGTGTATTCTGTCCTTTGTCTTCAGACGCAAATAATCCCATCCGCTAATTCAAGTGTTTAGACGGCTTGTTTGTCCTGTTGGGGACGGAATCCTAATTTCTGTTGTGAGCGAGACAGACTTAAACTCCCCGAAGGATTTTGGCTCTGAAGTAAAGAATCCTAATCCCTTCCAATTATCTTTGGTTGTTTTCATTTTTACAAGCTTCAGAGTAAGAGTTGCTAAGTGGACACTTCACTTCAAATCCAACGAGCGGATCATGAAGATGAGGCAGATTTGATGACTTTCCTGAACAAATGAACCTTTTCTAAACACAAAGTGGTCTTCACTGATAAGGCACTGGACTTTGTATTTGTATTTGAATGACTGTAGATAACCTGTAGCGTCGTAAACTATGAACATATGCATCCCCCCAAATTATATTACCCATCATTCATCTGAAAACATCAAATGGACCCACTAAATTCACCAAATATCATAAAACAGGCAGCGCCACACCTGTGAGCTGTTTTTAATGTATTTTTGAAAACAATACGACTCTATGACTTCAACACTGTTGGGTTTGGAGTTTTATGGGTATTATGGTATGCCTCAGATTACATCAATGTAAACATAGGGTTAGGGTCAGCCAATCAGCTCACATGTCATTAGTAGCAATAGGATACACCTGGGAGCAGATTAGATAACGTCAGATATAAACACATCACAGAAAAATATAAGATCATACAGTTCCAATTGGAAAGCGATTAAGGCTCAAGTATGTACATATAATTCTGGCATATATACAATGAAAATTCGCTTACATGTAATGAAATAGTCAACAAAATAACAACATAACATTAGATGACGTATGAAAGCTCAGATAAAATAGATATCCTGTCCAGATTTTTACTTCTATAGTTTTGAGATTACCCATATAACATATTGTACTGGTGGTGGAGGATTGATTCCTTGAGTCTGAGCAAGCTTGAGAGTTGGGTTCAGCTTGAAACTGAACAGCATCAGTTCTTGGTGTCAACTGTATTGTTGAGCTGAGCATGAATACCAATTAAGGCTCTGTTCAGTTTAGGTCTGACAGAGCTAGGCTCCTCGTGTTGGTCATGCTGGCTCACTGGAAAGACTGGATGGAACACCTATGTTTACCTGTTATTTCATGTCAAAATGGCTGCTGTGAATATTGTATGGAGGAAATGCAAGGTGAACAGATCTGTTCATGTTTTCAGTCTATAGGAGTTTGGTGGAGTTGATTCCAGTGACTCCAACTCGACTCCAGAAATTTGGAAGTTATGATTCCCTTCTCTTCATAGAGAAACTCATTTAGTGTGTCCCTTGTGCTCTCACACACAGATGTCCACTTAAGTAGAAACTGGATAAGGATACAGGTATGTCTCAGATGTCCCAATGAGTTGGACCCATAAAACCTGCAGAAGACTCAACAACGTGATTTTAAATTTTGAATACAGGCAAGTAGTTCATTTGTGCAGAGCGCTGACTATAATTGACCCATTTTGCCACATTTCTGCACCCAATTTTGTCTCTCTTTTGCTTGTAGACTAGTGGATTTACACACTTAAACAGAGCTTTGGAGTAAAGGACAAGGACTATGGTCATCTCATCAGAAAAATACTGTGATCAAATGGTTAAATTTAACCTGAATAATAACAAAAACACATAGAAATAGGTGTAATAATGTCAAGAAATAGGATTTCTGAATTCTATTTTAAATGAGATGAATACTGATGTTTCATTGTAGCTATATGAATGTCATGTTGCACTGTTTGAAGTGATGACTGTAGATGATGGTAAGGAATGAAACACAGAGCTACTTTGGGAGAATGGCTGACAAAGCTTGAATATTAAAAACCAACATGTTTTGGCTGAGCTCACCTTCGTCTGAGTTCCCAAGGGTACTGCAATCAAATGTTTTTCTTTTTTTTCTCATATTAAAACTTTGCTGAGTGATTTTTAAATCCCTTTAGTTCTTTTTGATTTGGAGGAGCTCCAAGGTTGAGACTTTTTTTTTTTTTTTCAAATTGAGGAATCCGCTTCCAAAAATGTATATATCCTCTTTCAGTGGGGAAAAAAACCTGGACGTTAATCATAGAATTTGCTCAAAATATAGCGTGAGAGTGTTATCATTTTATCACCAACAACTTAAGCTACCTGCTGTCTTCTAAAGTGCCAGGATTTGTTTTCATTTTGTGCCATCCATCATTTTCTAAGAGCAGGTTTTACTTTTTCAAACGGTGACCTGAGAGTTATCAGATTACTATCAGACTGAAGGAGTAAATGAATTGCATTATTGCCCACAATCTCATTCACTGCCATTACAAGCTGCAGCAGACAATCAGTAACCTGTAAGGAAATCAGATGTTGAAAGTAGTCTGTAAATCCGTCTGCGGTGGTCCGGGTGCTCGGGGTCTCTGGGCTGCCGGTGATAAGGGTTAAGCTGTATTGAAGTTGGCTCGACGCAGAGATCAAAGCTGCTGGTCAGAGCCTCAGAAAAATCCCACGAGTTGTGCTCTCCAGATAAGAGATGTGGTCCTAACAGCAGCAGGGCCTGCCGCAGGGTCAGGAGGCTCCGGGGTCCCTCCACGAAACTTGTTTATGTTGTGAGTTGTTGTGAGAGACAATCTGGAGAAATCTGCCCGGGCACAGGGCTCTGGAGATGCTCTCACTTATTTGAGAGGGTATAGTTTAAGCTGAGGCCTGCTACTGCTGTTTAACCTTTCTCACTGACCTCTCTCTCTCTCTCTCTCTCTCTCTCTCTCTCTCTGTGTGTGTGTGTGTATGTATGTGTCTATCTCTCTCTATCCCAAGTAAAATCAATATAATATTTGTATTTGCAGTGTGCTAGTGGTACTTGCTTATAAGCTCATTGTCATCTTCGTAGCTTCTCTCCCTTACAGTATCACATGGTATTCCTATAATAATTATATAATCTAATAGTACTTTACACTTAATGGTGTGTTTTATTGCTGTAATATTCCCATATATTTCTATGGGGACTTAAAAAGTGTCTGTGCCACTCACAATATGTTTGTATCATAAGGATCTTGTGCCGTCACACATCATACTCACTGATGTATTTTATATTTGAAAGCAGGAGTTTCAAACTTTTTCATGTTCCAGACTGTTCCTTTACATTCATCTATCTATCTATCTATCTATCTATCTATCTATCTATCTATCTATCTAACATTCCTACAGAAACTAGTTTTACTGTAAAATTCTATGCTTATATGTTCTATTCTATGTTTATATTATATCCAATATTATTAACATATATTCCTATACAATTTCTATAGGTGACTGTGGTAATAAAGGTTGTAGCCAACAGTGGTCACCTTATACTGCTTTTTTGAATCCACTGTCCACCATCATTTATATAATATTCCCTAAATGTTACTACAGGGACTCTGGGATTGTCTGTGGTAATCGAGTGACCTTGATGTACTGTGTGGGATATATATTCTCCTTTATGCCTATAATAATACTATAGAATCTCACAGTGGAGCTGTTATTCAGGAGTAGCCTATATAGTGGGAAATCTATTTTTAATCTCCTATAATATTTTGTGATTATTTGTGATATTTCCTATAATATTAATACTCCTACAATATTCCTCTTGCAAAATATAGTTATGCTGTGAATGCTTTCAAAACCTGCAATGATTAGTATTGCTCTCTCTCTCTCTCTCTCTCTCTCTCTCTCTCTCTCTCTCTCTCTCTCTCTCTCTGCCGGGCCTGTCACTCACCGTCATCATCAGAATAAATTGGACGTTTCTCCAATACAACATATCGATTCATTTCTATCTCTGCGCGCCGCTGCAGCGCATTGAACAGCCGCACTATCGACCGGCCTATTACTCCTCGGTGGGAGCATCATCGTTTTTTATGAGACCTTTTTCAGCCTATAAAATCAATGCTGTCTCACAAATAGAAGGCAAAACATGCCACAGCAATGCAGACGAGGGTGAAACCGGGTGATTTCACTTCTCACAGTCACGTCCCTTCAGCGAGATCGGGTGATTTATGTTTTTATTTTTCACTTTTCACGGCTTTTAAGGACTTTTCAACTCTATCAGCTCAACTTTATCTCTGATTTTATGATCTATAATGAGGACCGTGCTACATTGCATTACAAGATATACATAGGACTATATAAGAGTAGGCTATACACAGCCATAGCTTCATAGATCCTGCATAATCACATAGGCCTATAAAGTCGGATCTAATTTAATAAAATTGCTTATTACATTTAGGGGAAAATCATCACAGTTTATCATTAGTTGAATACACTACTCCAACTAACAGGTGTGTATTCAGTCCAGCAGAAAGAGTTTTCTGGAGGTTCAACTCAGATTCAGTGCATGCTGGGAGGTGTGCTACTTTATTGAACTTAAAGTGACAAACACATGTTTATGAGTTGATAACTGATGATGAGTTCACGTAACCAAATTTTTTTTTTTTTTTTTACAGTCTGCAGTTTCAAAAGAACCATAAGTTTACTCCAGTTTTTTTTTTATTTTTGAGTTTGTTTGCTTTTTTTTTTCAAATGGCACATTTCAGAGTCTTCATTTACTGGCACATTACAAGCTTATGGTCTGTTTCATTCCAGTGCTGAGTCCAGAAACAATTGAAAACAGTTGACAGGTCATCTGAAGAAAATTAATTTTTACCACCGGCTGGTTTCTCTATTTGGCTTCTGTTTTTGCAGATGCTGAATATAGGGCTTTTTCCTCCTTTTGGCTATAAGCTTCTTTAATGCCAAATCTAACCAAAGGGGCTGCAGAAATGTCAGTCAGCCAGTGGCCACACACACACACGTTTCACTCATTTTGATCTTCATGTATGTTGATTCCTCATGTTTTTCCAAGCTAATTTGTCATGCAAATTTATCTGTGTAGTGTTTTTTAAGTGAGCAACAATTTTCTTGTTGAGACAGTAAATAATACCATGACCTTTGACCTTGATGTGCTCACACTGTCATTATTCTATATTAGGATTTGCTCATTCTCACTATTTTCCCAAAACATATCCATTACCTGCTGCCAGGTTTTTATGTTTAGTATTACATGACAAGGTTTGACCAAAATGGCCATCAAACGCCACAAAGAGAGTGTCATTTCCAACACATTAGGGAACACATTACTCTCATTACATTTCATGGTCACTTAGAATTCTCCTGTCACAGTTTTTTTTTTAAAGATTACTTAAATTTTTTCTCTTATGTGTTGTTTTCTGTTTGGACAATTTAACAGAGTGATCCACAACACAGCTGGCAGCACAAGCCACACTGCTTTATGAAGCACGGAATGCAATATTGTAACGAGTTACTTTTAATTGGTGTGGAGTAACTTAGTGATGCGGACCTGATTAAGGCCTGTGTGAAGAAACAGTTCAAACAAGAACAGGATCACTGTTACAAAACTAATGTGGACCATTCTGATTTAGTTACAAAATAAATGAATGCATATGAACATAGGAGTATGCATTAGGCTATGTAAAAAATTTGCTTGCCCTATACGTGACTTTGTGAGTTTTAAAACTGATTCATAATTTTCTCATCACGCAGATGAGCAGGTAAAACGGCTCTTTGCAGTGTTTTAACATACATGTGATGAGCACGGGTCGATATATTGGCCCTAATATAAGAGTAAAAAATCTGATTTTTTTCCCCTTCACATTTTAATATAAAGTTTTTTTTATTCATTCAAAATATAGCCTAACATCTCCTCCTTCCTGGAAAATTGTCTGAATATTTTCAAAGAATAACATTTATGCCTGTAATCACCTGGCAAATTTCTCACTTCAAAGATAGTTTGATTTAAAAAAAAAAAAAAAAAAAAGTAAAATAAACGGCAAAATTCCGGGAGCAATGCAAGCTGTCCTGTTTTATCTGAACGATGACAAAATCATTTTAGTAAATTGTTAAATGAATCAAAGAGCAGACTTAATTGTCAGTGTATTTATTAAACAATAGACAATGACATTTTAATATCTAGTAGATAAATATAAGACAACAGACCGTGATATAGTCAAACCCATGTTATATTAATCACATTATGACTAATATACCAATAACCTAAACATGATAGGACACACTGGGGGTTTCATCTCGTATCAAAACCAGGCTTACAACCATGGAGGGATGAGCTGAATACACTGTTTACAATTAATATACAGTATTTATTATACACTTTCATTGAATATTAATTGGCCCTGATCGGTAATTCAGCTCTATTTTTTACAAAACACCTTCCAAAGGAAAACTGCACGCAGGCTTTTGCATCTCCTGATGAATTTTCCTGCTGTCCCTCACCGCAGAAAGGTCAGGTATAACTTCACTGAAGTCTCATATTGAGTCTCCAAATCTTATTTAGGCTTAAGACAAATACAAAATCCCTCGTTTCCGACGCACTTTGATTTGTTTCATATCTTGAAACCTCAAAAAGCGACAAACAAGTTGCAGAGAAAAACAAGTGAAACTCTATTGGCGTCTTTTTTCCACTTGATTTAAGGAAAATAAGATTTAACGACTCAATAGATAAAAGTTAAAATGGACTTTTTGCAGTGTAAATTTAGTATAAAATGTCAGGAGCGCGGATAGGCTGTTCGGGGGACAAAACTCGCTTGAATGCCACCGCTGATGGGGGGGAAAGGTGGAAAACGTCCGCAGATGTGGCCCTAAAATGGCAACGTGTCGAGGAATAACTTATCTATGATTGCAGGCGGCGGGACCAAGTCCTCCAGCTTCAGATAGAAAATCCTCTGCAAGCCTTGGATGCACAGAGTGCGGAGTTCAGGCAGCTTCTCCAACAGTTTGGATAAGTGGTTTGACCGGCAGGCTCCTGCGTCGGCGCACATCACACTGTCCTTCAGACACTTGACCACCGTGTTCTGCAGCTCCTCCACTTTCCGCGGCTCCTTCAGTCCGTGCCGCTCTGCAAGCCCCCAAAAATGGGATTTTAAAGGAAATTTAGAGGATTATAATCAAGAAATAATGTCGCTTTGCAAAGATATAAGGTCGTTCATTTAAGATTTAAGTGGAATCCTGATTTTCTAAATATAAGTGGAAAAAACTAATGCTGCCTTCATGTTCTCATGGTAAGCTCCGATTTCTGAGGCACAAAGTGTCTTATTTGCAAAAAATAACAAAATCTAATAAGGAATCTATTTTTGCCAGTTGATATTTTTCGTTGCAAATTGAGCCTCACTGCTGTTGTGAATACACGTCAGACATGTCATTACTAGCCCTATATCTCGATTTGTTCAAAACACACTGACAACTGAAAGGTAACAAAGAAGGAAACAGAACATGCGATTGTATTTGTGATTAAGATGGGATGCCAAACCTCTAAATGACATTATAGTAATAGGCAGCTGTTCATGTGGCTTAGTGCGCTCCTCCTCCCCCTGAACGTCACATCCCAGTTGTATAAATCTCTTTATTAAGTTGTTCATTTGCACTCAACTGCAGCGCAGTTTTCTCTTTTTTTCATTCTGACACTGCAGCACAAAACAGCTCTAAACTGGCTGATTTCTAAAATAAAACCACTACTTAGTTTTGCTGCTAGGTCCATTTTGCTGTTATTTCAGACCAAAAACAGTTGAATAAGTCAGAAATTCTGTTTGCAGCAACTAAAGTTACGAATTGTAGCTAGGATCTTTGGAGGAGCACTTGAAGGCCGCACTATAAATGAGGTGTCAAACATGGTCATTTTGCAGAAGCCATGAGCAAAATTTGGGTAAACATCGTTGACTGGCTCACCGGTGACTAGGGCGAGTGTGGAGATGCAGGAGAAGGTCGAGATGTCCAGGTTCATCCTCTGCAGGTTTGCGGAGAACTCAACGATGCTGTCGATCCACTCTCCGAAGCCGCGCAGGCACTGCAGCCGATGCCACACCGAGCCGTCGCAGAAGATCATCTTACCTTCCTCTGGGTTGGATCTGAAGCACACACAGCACAGAAAGCGCACAAGATGATGCGCGCAGGTGACGACGGGGCTTAAACCGCATGGTGACAGTTTTACGCACGGGCTCAGAGCAGGGAAACCCGTCCAGCGCCCTTCAAGTGCGTCCATTATCGGACACCGGGTTGCAATTGATGCTTAATGACCGCTATTATTTTCTCAGCATCACCTCTCTGCTACAACATTTGCTCGTCCATATGTGGAAATGAGGTTTATTGCCAACTAATTAAAGGTTTATGAGCTGTGTTGAATGTGAAATCAAATTGACTTTGTACTTTGAAATATGTGTGTATTATTGTATATGCTTATACATGCATTGGCAAACCCATTAACACACTGTTAGTGTCTGACTGTACTTCAAATGTTTCTGGAAAATGAGTGAAACTCGTCACATAGAGGTGTGTCTGATAATGGAAGTGTAGGCGCTCGGGCGCATTCACGTTACCTGTATGATAATCGTAAAACGAAGAGCTCCAGGAAAGCCGAATAGAAGAGCAGGTCTTGGTCGTGTTTAGGCAGAGTGGTAAACCCAGGGATCTTCTGCGCCCAGCCCCGAATCACCTCCATCGACCCGGTCAAGAGGTCGTAAAACTGTCGAACATGCTGCGCGTCATCTCCAAGAGGACTTCCGGGACTCTCCTGGAACTGAGAGTACAACAGTGGGTTCAGTTAAGTAAAAACAGCTTAGAAACACACTGATTTATAACTCATCTATAGACAAATTCCATGTACGGAGGCCGGCTTACGGCTCTTTCCTCAAAACAAAATCAGAAGGCTCCTCATAACTTATCCAAAATATTTCTTTGCTCATTACTCCATGGAATCAATAATTCACTAAACATTACTGTATCCACTGATTTTTCCACAGATTTGAAGAATACTGTACTCTGATTGGCCAGTGAACCCCATTTCACATCAAATCACATAATTTCTGTTCATTTTAACTAAAAGACGTTACTGCAGACACTCATTGCAGTTTTCACGCATTTCATCTTTTTGCAACATTAGCTACTGTCTCCTTTTTAGTCATTGAGTATAAAACTTTGGATTGGCTGGTTACAGTTTTGCTTCACTGTGGCTATGAAAGCTAAATTAATTGTCACTGTTAAAGGTACTGCTGCTGTGTAGCCACTCATGCTGTAGCCCCAGAAGTTTCAGTGGTCACAGTCTCGGTGACATATTTGTCTAGTAAATCGGGCTACTTTTACATGTTTGCAATAAAAAAGTTTATATCAGTGTCCCGCAGTGTAATGTGTTTTGTTTGTGGGCCTGTGAGATATTGCTCTGCAAGTCAGTGATGTGACAAAATGTGTGTTTCTCTTATGATCTATCGTAGACATATGCCCTTTATAGTATTTATTATTCATCAGTGGTTTCCCTTGCTGGTCTGCTTGTTGTTGATTTGCCACAAAGAAAATCCTGTAATTCTTCCACTGCTTAAAAAATGCTTTTAAATAGCATTTGAAAAGTCAGCACAGGGAAATAATACATGAAAATAGAGGAGAATTGTCCTCCTGGGCCTGAAATTGAGACAAAGACAGATTGGCAAGGAAACACATTTACCTATAGCAGCCCCTTTAGTACAATCAAGATTCTCTGCTTTGAGTCTAGGTATTGCTAAGCTTATTTGCCGTAATCCACCCCTGCTTACCCCACCCCTGCTTACTTTGGAGTAGTCAAGGCGAGAAGGCGGAGGGTTGGATTCCACATGTGCCCTGATGAGGGCGCTCAGGAGGGCGCTGACAGGTGAGGAGGGGTCCGGCAGAGCCTTGGGTTTGGATGGCAGGCGACCCCTGCGACCCTTCAGATTGTCTGTCCTCACCACTGGAGAGTATGAAGACAAAGAGGTGAGACACTGTTGAGTCTGTAGTTTATCTTTTGGTTACAAGTTCATGTGTGCACCTTTAACCTCTTCAGCTGTACTGATACAATCAGTGAGTTTGTCATTACAAAGGCATGTTACTTTATCCAAACCTCTGGAACTTTATTTTATATTCTAGCAGAGATCTCGAGGTTTCCGAAGATGCTAACATGTCCTGCTCATTTCCTGGGAAATGTGCATAAAATGATGCAAAAAACATGTAGATATTTTCTATTTGAGGTGATGCCGCAGCCATAAAACAATGGCATCTTAGTTTTCAATGTTTCATTCAATATCAGTGTGACCAGCAGATACACAATATTGATGTGACATCGTCATACAATATGGTAAAAAAATGCCTTTTCTGACTTTGAAGCTATTTAAGGAGAAATTTAAGGAGAAAATAAGACACTGCAGAAATAGCCAT
>OMLB01055502.1:0-17069 GCA_900302555.1 Myripristis jacobus
ACACACACACGCGCGCGCGCGCGCACGCGCGCACGCACGCACACACACACACACACACGCACACGCGCGCACACGCACACACACACACACACACACACACACACACACACACACACACACACACACACACAAAGCATTAGGAAAAGCTGCAGTGTAAGACGCTCAATCTCAGCCTAGTACATTCACATAAATCTGTGTGTACATGTACATGTGTATGTATGTGTGGCTGTGGCTGTGTTAGCATGCTTGTATGTATGTATGTGTGTGTGCGTGTGTGTGTGTGTGGCCTGTGAACCATCATGGTGGCACAGGTCTGTCTTGGAGGATAAGAGTGTGACGTCTTATCAGCCACAAGCCAGACAGACACACACACAAACACAAATACACAAACACACACTGTGGGATAATATGTCACTTCATATCAACATAGCCTGTCAATGTGGGGGGCTGGAGAGAGGAATAGAGGGATAGAGGGAGGGAGAAATCGAGGCATGGAAGAAAATGGAGGGAGAGAGAAAAATGGAGAATGGGATAAAAAGAGGAGAGGCAGGGACAGGAAAGTCAAAGATAAAGAAAGAGGAGAAAAAGCCCCGCTATGACAACATGTCTCGCTGGAGATAAGACAAGATGAAGAGAAGAAGGGATGGATGAAGAAAGAGGAAGGGTGGCAGGATACCTGAGTGGCTAGAAAGTCTGTCCTGTGACAGAAATGTCTCAGGCTCGAGCCCAGCAATAGCCGGTGTTGTCCTGTCTGGATTAGAGTCACATGAATGACTGCATGTAAATAATTGTGGATCGAAGGAAGGGGAGGGAGAGGAAGGGAGTTAAGAGGCGATGAAAAAAAAGAGGATGAATAACTGTTGGACTCTTTGCCTTAATCTTTGTCTATTTTCAGTGGGTAACTAGCACTGGAGATTCACAGCAACACTGAGATTTCAACATGTTTTTTAGCATGCAGAATGCCAGGCATGGAAAATAATGTCAGGCCCCAAACAGGTTTTAAATCAACACAGTGAGCAAGTGACTGACTGACTTAGTGACTGGGCAACCGAGTGACAACGTTAACATGGGATTAAGTGAGTGACTCAGCTGCCTGAGCTTGACTGACTAAGTGACTGAGTGACTGACTTACTGACTCACTGAAAAACTGACTGACTGAGTGACTAAGTGACTTACTACCTGAGTGGCTAAAGCACATTATTTTAGTCAAACATAATGTAAAGCACAAATGTGTGACATGGTGGCGCTTACTTTTATACTCCTGCACTGACGTGTGTGTCGCTGAATTCCTGCACACAGACACCCACCTGCAGCAGTCAGAGTGCATCACCTCATGCAGACTTGGTGCAAGGTTGAGATTTCTGACAGATACGTCCTGCAGAGACACTCTTCAAAACCAAACATGCATCAAACGGGATAGGTTTACATGCAGAGAGGCTATACTGAAGTATAAAATGTTTATGTGACTGACTAAAATACAAAAGTTACCGTCTCACTGACTGACTAGGAAAATGAATGGCATAATGACTGACTAAAGGCTAAATACACAGTAGGGCTATTACTTTTTGAATGCTCATTCGAAAGTGATGAGAAATTAAATGTTCAAATTCAAGAAGAAACACTGCCAACTACAATCGCATCACCCAAATGTCTATGCAGGGAGTTTTGAAATACACAGGTATTAGGTGTATCACTTCACTGTTCACTTAGTTATGTCTGCCTCTCCTCTTTTTGTTGGCAGTATTTTAATTGAGAATTGTACCACTCTTCCAGCACAGTTGTTGTGCCTGTCAGACCACCTCCAACTGAATTTATCTCAGCTAACGCCAGCGTCACTTGTCGCTACTCTCTGGAGGTATGCCTTGAGCCGGCGTAATAAACACAGAGGCTGCATCTTCCACAGACAGACACCCTCCCATGTTCCACTGGTGTCCAAAATATCTGAACAAACAACACATTAGTGCAAACTCGGTCAAGCTGGATTTTTGCGGGGAAAAAGTGACAGTCCTAATACACAGCTAACAAATGACATATGTCAACTGTCCCTGTTCTCTATGCAAGCCATCAGACTTGTGAAGAAGATTTTACAAAAAAAAAAGTAAAGAAGCTATGCTCTACACTGGCAACCACAGAAGTTCAGTTGTGATGTGTTTACGTTTTGTAATAATGATGGCCATAATGGAAACAGATTTATGTATGGAGCACGGAGGAATGTGAAGTTATGGATATTGCCAACCAGAGTGGAAATCAAAAATCTTTGCCCAAATCTTTTTTTTGAAACATTTCTTTCATTATTTGGCTTGGTGTGACAATGCTTTCTTGTTCTGTAGACTCACTCTGCCAGGTGCTATAACTCATTATTATTTCAGTCCACCGGAACAAAATAATGCTGTACAAACACAAAACTGGATGTGAGGATAGCTGTTTCCTCTTATATCAAGTTTCTAGTGACAAGAAATAAGGCATTGCGCATGTGTATGGTAGCAAGGCAACAGCTGTTATGTGATTTGGTCTTGAGTGGCAAACTATTAAGTGACTGACTGACAGTATCACTAAATGGTGAGATGACTACCTGATGGTCTAAGTGACTAAATGACTGACTACTGCGTGACTGACCAAGTTACTACAAGATTAAGAGGCCGACTGAGTGACTTAGTAGGTGAATGACTAAGTAGATACATGAATAACTGACTGACTAAGTGAAAGAGCTAGTAACTACCCTAAGGTGAATGGAGTTGAGAATTAATGTTCACAACAACAAGGGAACGCCCTGCACTCGCCTCCAATTCAGCAGGACTGGCCTGAAAATTAGCCTGAGAAATGTCAGGAAAAGGGCAAATGAGGAGGGAGGGAAGAAAGGGAGGGGGAAAAGGGAAAGGGAGGAGCTGAGGAGAGAGCAGGGGAGGCAATGAGATGGTGGGGATCATTTCACCACACTATAAAACTAGTTATAGAAATGTCAAAAGGGTTTACAGAAAAGGGCGGTGCAGAAAATAAAAAAACATCAGAGGGAAGACAGTATGGGCCGGGAAACGGGGCGAGATGGGGAGGGGAAAGAGGGAGATGGAGATCTTTTCACCACTCCAGAAAATTAGTTATAGAAATGTCGGAAAGGGCAGAAAAAGGGGGGAGGAGAGAGAGGATAACAGAGAAGGAAAATGACTTGGGAACACAGGCCATCAGTCACTGGGAAAAGCAGGCCTGACACACCGCATCAATAATTCAGATGACTACGGCTAATGAGAGAGATCCAAACAAATCACCCCTAAATTCACTGGGAGAACACTGAAACATTTCACTGCGCAAAATATGGCGCCATTATGGCTGCTTTTTAGCTGCAGTTTGGACTATATTGGCAAAACTCAAGGGAAAGGGTGGAGGTAAGGAGGGCAATACAATATTCATCTTTCTTGAACCCTTGCCCATTTTTCTGCATTTATTCTCATGAGCAAGATGGGACAGACAGAGAGTGTTGGTATATGTTCGCAAAATGGAAGAGAAAGACAAAAACAGAGAAAGGGCAGAAAGACAAATGACAAAGAGTAGGCAAGAAAGAAAAACAAGATGGTGGAGAAGGTGAAAAAGAAAGAGAAAAACAACAACAGAGAGCAAAAGAAGCAGGGGATAGCAAATCCGTCTGCTGTACAAGAGTGATAACCGGAGGAGACAGTGGGAGTGCAGCACACAGATAGAAATGTAAAGACTGCCCCTGATATTAACACCACAAAGCAAGCTACAAAACACGTATGACAAGGCTGTTATTGCCATTTGGCAGCACTAAGCCTTTGTGATAAAACGCAGCATGGCACCTGGCACCAGATAGGTAAATGCAACACAGACACACGCACACAAAAATACACAGCAACACACAGAAACTTAGAGACACAACAGACATACAGGTCTAAATTTTAAACATGTACTTTGTTTTAAAACAAACAGCGGGAAACACATACAAACACACACACACATGCACACACATACACACACATACACACACATAAACACACACACGGAGCAGTGGGAACACTTGAAATCCTGCAGGTCTCAGTTTTACCATTAGCACAGCGTCCTTCCTCCCAACCACACACTCCCGCGCGCACACACACACTCCCTCTCTCAAACACACACAGCAGGGGACAAGCCATCCTCCAGTTCCACTACAGAGCATGATAACAGCTTTGCACACTGTGTCTATTAAATAGGAAGTTAAGAGGTATCTTCGCATGACAACACAAGGATTGTGGCACACTAAAACAGACTTGAGCCCCCTTGGCCATTTGGGTAATTGTTGATCATGCAGTCACAAACCTAGCTGCTTTCGTTGCATGATAATAGTATTTTTCCCAACCAAAAATTCGCCAGTCATACTTATGTGCGCCACAGAGAGAAATAATCCAAACACAGGCAATGACATAGTTCTGAGCTGTCACAAATCTTTTACGCCTGTTGTGACTAAAATGTTAGAGCGAATGTTGTCGATCAAAAGAGCTGATTTTCCTAAAAGAGAGTATTGCTTTAATATTTTAAGCTCATTATTTCAGGAACTCACTGCCTATAATGAAAATCTCTCCCGCAGACAGTATTTGCATTCGTTTTTCTTGTGATCCTTGATATTCCACACAGGATTTGTTATCATGGACCTTTCCAAAGCAAGAAACGCAGCTGCATACCTATTCTCGCCAGTACTGCATAGTTAGCTTTAGTCTTTTGACCCAAATGCATTTTAGGTTTTGTCACATTTTATTCATTTGCATTTTGTTAGCTTTAGTCTACTTTTTAATCGACAAAAACTTGATGACAAGTGTCATCCAGATTTCTATTGATTAAATTTGTCAAATTGTTCTCATTAAATTGTCAGTGATCTTTATACACAGATTGATCTACATTCTTCATTATAGCTTCTTGTATTTTGTATCTAGCTTTAGTTTTTTTATGTGGAAGTGTACGTGGAAGTTTATTATTTGTTTGCTCATATATCTGTTCCCTATAACGTATAAAATAACTGATTCATTAATTTCTGGTATTATTGTCTCTTTTTCATTTGTTGATGAAAATGTCATTACATTCCATGATAGTTTTTGTCAACAAAGGTCAATTTTTCTTCAGTTTTTGTCTCTTTGTGTTGCTGACAAACACTTTAAATCATACATTCAACAAAATAAACACTGTGATCAATACCAAGCACTGATCTGATCTATTACTTCCACTTAACAGTGTAGGCATGGACCATTAGTTTAAGTATGTAAACTGCATTGTAATGTAAAATCTGACTGTCAAAATTCAAATATCTCATACTTCAATCTAAAAATCTGTATATCATCAATTAAGATAACAGAAGCGTTTATCGGCATATCACAATATACCATATCATCACAACCCCCGTATCACAAAAGGGGCAACATTTGGTTAGAACAATTGCTGAAACATGCATATGATATACAGCCAATCAGCCACACTAACCACACACAGACCTACAGGCTCTACATATGCTTGGGCTGCAAACAATTTGGTGGCGCTGTCAAACAACATTACTTTTTGGGGCATTATTCCGTATTAAAGCTGGAGGAAACACCATTCTGCGGTTAGAAGGCCGCTGTCCATGGTGCTGACCAGCAGTTACTGTTAATGGTTGGAGGGGAGACACAGTGGACCCTCCTGCAGCTGTCTGCTCTGTGATAGATATGCCTGTTAATTTGTTATAACACGTAAAAGGAGGCAGTGTACATACATTCATGTGAAAGGGCCCAGCAAAACATTTGCACTGGCCTGAGGCCAATCACTATCACACTGCACTGGGGACCAGAGACTAATTTGTAATGTTGTCAAGACACTGAAGCTGCTCCACTGACAGGGAATGGGACACTGACTTTGTGGTTTGAGGTTGTTTGTCTTAACAGGAACCTTTCTTTTTGGTGTCAGCTGGTTTACATTCCCTGCAGCATTTAAAACACAGTATGTTGTTATTAGGGTTCAGCAATAAGGATTGCATGGTGGCCAGGAGCAGTATGATATTGAGTTAGTCAGTCATTGACCCAACTCAGCTCATACCAGAGGAGTTTTGGGTCTTAATATTTAGCAAGCTATACACCTTCTGTCTTTGCCTTTCTTCTCTGCCATTGCCCACTTATCCGATCTGTGCTGTTACTGACCAATCAGAGCAGGCGTCACCTCAGAGTTAGCCTGACATCCGTAAACAACACACGGCAGTGAGCACTCTGATTTTACAAGCAGCAGATCCCTTGATCCCTTGTATTGAAATAATAACTCAATTTTGTAAACTATATACCACTTATCTATGATTTCTATTGCAATTACTGCAAAAACACACGTGATACCCACAGCAACAGCTGGCAGCCACTGTCGAGTATGTTGGCAAAGCAGGTAGCTGACAACCTGTTATTAAGTCCAATTAATGTATTGGCAAGATGGATGAACCAGCTTCCTGTTTTATATTTGGTCTCTCCATGCTACTAAATGAACTACAAAATAGATTCAGCTTACATTTAGATATGAGGCTTGTACTGTACATGAACACAAAATGTTTCCAGTCAATTTATGATTTACACTGAGGTTGTCAGTGTTTAAAAAGTCAGTGCCTCAGTTGGCATTAATGAAGTTTTGGAAAATTATCTCACTATTGGCTCGGAGAGGGCATCATTCATAGAGGATAGCATGGTTGTCTTAGATATTATTTATTTATAACAGGAATTGAATTGTAATCCTGTGATTTTCCATTCTCTGTTGTGTTGTGTTGTGTTGTGTTGTATAAACGTGTGGGCATTTTGTGATTTTTTTTAGTCATTGTCTTCCTAAAGCAGCTGCTGAGACTCTTAAGGACAATTTGAGATAATTTCCCTCCTCGTACAGCTGCAATAACTGCTTCATTTGTGTAAAAAGTATGGCATTATGCCTGATGATTACTGTTTTTTTCTGCTTTCAAAAGATGCATCTTGCACAAAGCATTTACTTCATTCTCTCATGTCAAAAAATATATCAGACTTTGTGGGGAAAATCAGCCAGGTTACCCCAAAGCTCATAAAATGCTGAGAGGTAAGCTTTCCATAGGACACTGTTGTACTTTAATTCACCACTAAAATCCATGGGCAGAAAAAAACAGTGCAAAACACAGTTCAAAACAGCGAGCTATGCTTTATTCTCTAACATATAAGCCAGGCAGAACACCAAGAGTCAATAGTGCTTACACAGTGTTTAGCCTCATAAGCTCCAGTCTAAACTCAGCAAGTAGCACAGGCTATGCCCTGAAGGGCCTTACAGCTCGTTTATAGTGCCACAGTGTGCAGAAGCAGGCAGGCCTCTGATTATTCTGATTCACTTATTAGACTGGTCCCTGGGTGTGGTGGCAAGTCCACAACTTTGCAATCTCTCTCTAACTCTGTATATATATAACTCTCTCTCTCTCTTCAATTTGCCTTCTCTCAGTCTCTTTCTGCCCCTGGCTTTCTTTCCCTTCACCCCCCCCCTCTCTATATCCCTAGGTATGGGAAGTGCTTACATTGGTTCTTTCTTTGTGCTGTAGTCAGCCTTAGGACAGAAACAAAACACAAGCTGGATATAATATCTAGCCAAGCCAGGGTGATGAACGAGGGCATGGTGAAGAGATATAAATATTCCATTCCTCTCAGTGACTATTTCTCCCTCTCCCTGAGGGGCATATAGCATATAGATTTGCAGGGGAGGGGGCCTAACCCTGTTGCCCCGACTCTGTATTATTATTTTTTTTTTACCTTCACTCCCCTCGTTCTCCCCGTCTGTCACTATCTAGTCATCAACTTTCTCACCTTCCTTAACTGATATAATACCGCCTACAGTTTTAATTTCTCAGACTTCATTCCCTCCATCTTTTTAGTCTTCCCCTCCATACATAAATCCTGATAGATCCTGAAAACAAAAAGAGAATGAATGCCCAGGTTTTACCACAAGTACATTAAACTTTCCAAGACTGAAATAGAGTGGCTAGAATATAAGCTACTGCCACTATCACAGGTCTGGGGTCTCCCACTGACCCTCAGAGGGGGCATTTAGAGAGAGAGAGAGAGAGTATATTTCCTGAGTTGCAGGAGTGCGAGGTGACTGGGGCAACAGCAAGAGAGACGGTAGGGAGCGAGAGAATGAGTTAGGGAGAGGAATACAAAATGCTGCTTCACCATTTTGTCCATTTCCAGCTAAATAAGATCTTCCTCTGCCTCCTCATCCCCTCCGCCATAGCCCCAGGCAGGCGACTGGGAAAGTACATTTCTCACATTATAACCCCTCAATATCTCTCCTGTGGCTCATATAGTGTGCGTGTGCGTGTGTATGTGTGTGTGTGTGCGCGTGTGTCTACCTCCTGTTAGCTGGTACAATGGCCCAGTAATACTACCCAGAGCAATCCGTCCACAGCCTATGCAGCTGAAACGTGCAAGAAGGCACTCAAATCTTCCAGACAAGATGGACAAAAGTTTAAAGCCCCCCTCCAGTGAACTTATGACCTCAAAACTCCTCCTGACACAGTTAATCTTGGAAAGTGATGTATGATTATCTCCACAAATGGCAATGTCAACGAAAATGCGTTTCACCTGTACACCTGTGTACCTTTCAGTGATTTCAGCCAGGTCTGGCAAGTAAATAGCTGCAGTCTATTTGCACACCAAATGGGCCATGAACGCCATAGGCGGGTGGATTTAGCACTATATACATCTAGCTATATATAGTTATAGATTAAGGGTGTTACAATCCATCGAATGAACGTTCAGTGATGAAATAGGATCGATGCAAAGTGTGACCACTGATCATCATCGTCATCTTTCAGCTGAATGGTTCTGAATGTTGGTTTGGATTAATTTTCGATTACCTGCCCAGCCTTAGCCCTACGGTAAACCACACCTAGGGATGCACCGATACAGAGTTTCCTGCTGACAGGTAGTTAAACGAGGCGGGGGCAGGGGAGTCATTGCAGCAGCCAACTAGTGTTCACCTGTCCGATCATTCGTTTGTCACTCGCATCACCAGCCGACTGTGACTGGCTGGGACTTTTTTTCTCAAACATTTCCCAAATGAAAACAACTCAATACAGGTTTCAGCTTTGTCTTCAACATTGCGACTTCCTTGTTTAATGAAATTTGGCACGAACCCCTCACAAGGCCTAACTAAGCATGACTTTGTTTTTCCTAAGGCCTGGTTAATTGATCTACACAGGTAGATGTGATCAGGGTCTGTCAGCCTCAGCTCAGCAAACAAGATGCCCCTGATTGTTAAAACAAAATTCCTTTACATTCGTAACTAAAGCTTTTTTTCTGTGCAATTTTTCATATTTGATTTTATTATATATTTGTCCCACTGATGGGTGAGGCAGGGAGCCTTGGATTATATTGGGTGAAAATCTCTGTCAACTGATATCAGCTTTGAAAACCAGTATTGATGTGGGTCCGGTATATTTGTGACCCTCTTCTCTAGGAGTTAGTCACTTAATACAGTCAAATTAACATAGAAAACTGGCATGATATTTTGATTAAAAAACACAAATTTTAAGTCAAGCTCAAACAGTCTAAATACAGGCCTGTCTGAAAAGCATGATCTGTTTCCCAACTGCATTTGTTCTGAGGTTTTACTGGTACTTCATATCAGTATCAGTCATTATGAAAGTGAAGATATCAGACACCAGTATAAAAAATAAATAAATAAACAGTGAAACCTTAAGCACAGTTCATAGCTACAGCGATGGAGCTGCTCAGTGGCCAACAGGGGAAGACTGTGGCCATACTGGGCAGCTCCCAGTGGCCGACAGCTGAAGACTCAGTTGACCTGAGCAAGTCCCGGGTGTAACTTTGTGGAGGTGTGTGAAAGTGAAGCAGGGTTTTGCTGGGAAAAAAACAGCACTGATGCTCACAAAACCTTGCCTGGATGAATAAAGATTAAAAATATGATCATTTTAGTGAGTACTATACATATAAGTCTGAGTGGTTTCAAAACCCTAGTTGAAACTTTTACAGATTATATCCTTTGGTTTCGGTCCACAGAACTTTGATGGACAGAAACCGAACGTGGAGATCAATTTCATTGATTAAGAAACTGGTATCTTCTACGTTAAAAAAAGGGGGGGAAAAAAAGTTTGCACCTCAAAAAATGTCTGAATATACAGTTTAAAGCATAAGTAATGGGATAGGCAGATCAAGTTCATCATTTTGCTGCTGAATCATCCACGGTGCATTCTGGGTTTTGAATCAGCATTTAAGCCGGTGGCAAAAGAACAGACTGCTGTCCACTTCTGATTATGGCCCTGCACTTCCCTCCACATTTAATCATGCACTGTGAATACAAAGACATCAGCTAACACTACTACCTTCAACTTACTGATTGTTTACATTGGCAATTTCATATTAATGACCCATCTTCAAATGATCTCATGGCAACAAAATGCATTTTGATTAATTCCTAAATAGATAAATAAATAATGTATCAGCAGGACACTGCCAAAACGTCCGTTTCATTTGTTTTCATTCATTCTCCCTCGTATTCATTAGTTGAGCTGTCCCTTTATTCAACAGTTTGTTCTTCCACTCAATCAGCTCTGTGTTCATCCATGCACTGAAACATTCAACCCTTCATTCACTGATTCAAATATTTGTTCCCCCGTCACATATTTGTCCACTCATTCAATAATCTATTCATATGCAAAATGACTTGAGGAGAAAAGTGGTGCAACATTAAGGCCAAACAACACATTGGCATGGTTCAAGCTCCTACTCCTACGCAAAGCATTAAACCAAAACCGGGAGTCCCTTTCACAGCAATGGCAGATAATGATGACCAAAAGAAAAAAAAAAAGAAAACTGAAATTAATCACATCTTAAAGGTTGTGGAATACTCATAACGATAACCATGTAACTAATGCCTTTTTAAAAAAAATTAAAGCATGGGACTACCATTATTAGTGTTAGAGGTTTGGTTCTCTCTAGGGCCACCTTTACCAAAAATGTAGCGATGCACTCACAGTAGTGTGTGTGCTTGCGAGGAAAACACACACCAAATATGCAGCTGGGTTGTCTGATTTGCCATCGTGGGGGAACAAAATGCACATTCAACCTATGCAGCACATGTGCAGAGAGAAAATCAAGTTCACTACAGTATGAACGAACACTGAATTAACAAAATAATAGGAAGACTTAGTGTTTTCGTTGTTGTTTTCACTGATGAGGGCATTAATCTATAATTTATTTCGCCGATTAATACTAATTACAAGCGAGAGGGGGGGCAGAGATGAGTTATAGTTGGATTTTGAAAGTGAGGCGTTACTGGGATGTGGAGTGTGGAAAATGGGCAGTAGTCCAATAACTGGGAGCTCTCGCTAATATTTTTGT
Organism: Myripristis jacobus; assembly: GCA_900302555.1. NCBI lineage: Eukaryota > Metazoa > Chordata > Actinopteri > Holocentriformes > Holocentridae > Myripristis > Myripristis jacobus. The sequence goes on from OMLB01055502.1 coordinate 11,358, forward strand.
ACATATGTGATCATGTTATATGTTAACCGTATTCACTATCAGCAGGGCTCAACTTCACATTTCACCCGCAGCACATGTGCAAATGGTGCAACAGTAAGACATCCACAATGCAACATGAGCGATCGCAAACTCAGATTCCAGGAAGCATCAACACAGGCCACGGCACCCTCCTCTTCCTCCTTCCGTTTCAGCTACAACAGCTTTCATTCAGATAAAACACACACATATTCAGTCCTCCTGATCTTTAATAACAATTTTATCTACAATAAGCGACGTGGCCAAGGCACTGCAGCAGCTTCAATGTGACTAGCAGCCAGATATTGTCGCTACTCGCCGAGCAACTGCCACAACACCGCCGTCAAGTTACACGGAACGACAACGAGGCGTTTCCGGTCTCCATTTTCAAAACAAGAGCCTCCTTCGCCAACATGCGTGGCCAATACTTTATTAACGAAGTCTCAAAGTCGTATTTAAGCATCAAAGTGAAAAACAAGTATACAGACAGGCAGAAACAAAGGAAATGTTTGTGTAGATTCCACATCGTAGTTCAAAGCCATGTAAGGGAGTAAAAACTGAGAGGAAAATATTTTATCACAACACTTAAACCTGTCAACTTGAAAACATCACCCTTCTCAGTTAAACTGGAGAATGATTTAATCTCCAGTTTTTGTAATCTAGGGTCAACTGTTAACGCCTATCATCTTTTACGCTTCTATTTTGAAGACAATATTGGTTGTTTTCCGGTCTTTCCTTGATAATCACTAGCTAGCTCGACGCCTCTTGCATTCACCGGCTTATTCACACCTGTCAGACCGCTTTGCACCGGCTAAACAGCACTATCCACTGACACAAATGCATTTAGAATAAGAGAGAATTACCTCCTTCTTCTTCTGTCCTCCCCCCGGCGGCAGACATAGCAGCAGGAGGCAGAAAACAGACAGAGCCGGCAGGTTAGCGAAGGATTTAGCCCAAACAGACGCCATGACGGAAGGATGCTCTGGCGGCCGGACACGTATTCAGCCAACGATTGGACTCTGATTCGACCAATCAGCGGGAAGGGATTCAGAGCGAGGGTGCTTCTGGGTAATGTAGTGTTGTGGGGTTGTAAAAAATGCCGCTTTACCTCTCTCCTGACTCCTGCTGCATTCACTTGCTGTGGTTGAAACTAATTTCTTGAAAATTAAGTTCACAAAGTGTTAGCTGTACTACTAAAATGCACTGTCATCCTACGTAAAATCTGAGTTTTTGGGGTGATGAATGTTGAACTTAGTAATAGAAAATTGTCTTCCTAATATGTCTTTGTGAACTTTGAACAGCAAAAACAAAGAATTAGTAAACTTTATTTGGCAATACATAGCAGAAAATCACACAAGTCATATTTTATAGTCTAACATAACCTATATGTAAACTGAAAATGTAAAGAACAAAGCTGCAGCTATATTAAAGAGTCGTAACGTATGTGATGATGTGTGTGTCCTTGATTTCTTGTACACAGATATCCCCCAATGGCCAACCAATCAAAGTTTAAGTTCCTGGGACACACAGTGAACATGCACAAAGACACTTCTCAACCCCAAATACCATCAAATAGTCCCAGGTTGCATTGTATCATGCACATGTCAAGTGAGACAGATGTGATCAGGAGCCACCAATGTCTGCAGAAAACATCAGTCTCTGTATCTGACAGCCTCAAGCTTGTTTGAATGCACGACCACTTTCAAAATGTTGCTTTTAATCATCAGTTCATTTTGACAGTTATTCCCATGTGGGCAGCGCAAACATCAGTCTGTCATCATTTATTCAGCGTTTCAATGAAACTCAGATTTATGTGTTATCATATCTTTCTATTGTTAGACAGCTGTCAGTGACTTTCGCCACAAAATACTAACAAGCTGGCATTGACCATAAGACATGAGTGGATGCTGCAATCCTTTGCACATGAAGTGAGCATTCACACAGAGGCCCAGTTCAAAACAATGTTCTCTACAAGACCACCTGGCAGCACGATTCACCAGCCACCTAATCTGAGTGTTACCATGTTGAATGTGTGAGTTGCCTGAATTATTAAGTGGAGTGAAGTTAAATTTGCCTCCACTACCCTGGACCTCTACATATCAGTCTGGATGTGTATGTGTATATGTGTATATCTATCAGTTGTCAGCTGTAAGCATGCATGTAAATAAACTGCATGTATAGGAAATATCTGAGAATGAATGGGTGGATACCCAGCACCTACTGTTATACATGTTTCCCATTTCTCAACATTATCCAGTAATTTCTAAACTCTCCATTGATTTAAACATTAATGGGTTAATGGGACAGCTGACTCAGGGGCGACAATGATGGATGATTCTGCTGGCTTGGGACAGCATGCTCAGCGAATCGGACTTATGTCACATATAGTCATGATGTTAAAACATGCTACAATAACTTTAGCAGAGCAACAAGTTAATGGTAGCATCAGTTAAAAAGATCATCAAGTAATTTTTCAATGAGTTGTCATTTACATGCAGAAAAGGTTGCACTTTTTATTTAAGTTTAGCTTTTGTTAGCTCTGGTTAGTTTGTATATGACTAGAGCTAACCTATAACCAGAGATATATACTTTTCAAGACACTGTACAATATGCTTGAATGGTCATCCAGAAAAAACAGTGCTCTCTGCTGCTGTAGAGTACCAGAGAAACAGATATGATGCTAATGTAGGTATTAGCTTGGATTAAAAGTTGTGTTTTGTGAAATATGTGGATGACAGAAGGAAATCTATCTTTCCACCCACAGTGTCTCTCTCTCTCTGTGTGTCTCTGTCTTTGTCACTCTCACTCTGCTGAAATGAAACGCATGTTGGAATATTAAAGTCAATGCACCGTGAAACAATCTGTACGTGTTGCAGCCTTGTTAAACCACAATTCATTCACTCTATAGCGGCGCAATCATGGAAACATTCCCAGACACAGAATGAGTGAAATGACGGCCATGGAAATGCCTCACATGGTGACAGCACAGAGCACCGAATTCCCATACGTTTCAGTGTTAAGGTTGCCTAAGATAATAAACTTTAGACCACCAACTCGTAGGTGATAAAGATAGAGGAGAGAAAGGACGCCTCACATACAAGAAAGTTTTGCTGTTTCTCTCTGTTTTCCTTTTGTTTTGTTTTGTTTTGTTTCTCAAGGATCATGTAGCATAATAAACCCTATAAAAATCAGTTTACTTAACTTCATAGGCTCATGTAAATCTTAATTCATTGTTAATTATAAACCTTAATTCTTAATACATACAATGGTAAAATAGTATTAAACTGATTTAAGTTAAACGAGGATAAGAGTGTTTGATATTAAAGACCATAAATGATTTTCCAATGGCATAATTGACCTTTGTTTGTACTAGTGGTGGTTGGCTTCACAGTGACTTTTGATTTGAGTCCATGGTTCGTTCAGCTGTTGTTTACTACATTATTGCCTCCAGATCGATCTGTTTGACATCACAGTCCAGCATTTGATCAAACTTATGAGGAATTTATTCTGATAAGATTTTTATTGCTAGTTAAGATTTTGTGTTGAATACCAGAGGGGCTGGAGCTGTCATTATGCATAAAATACACTATTCTTAAAACTACTGGGGACCCCTGGAACTCCTTCAAATCCCCTGGAGGTCCCCAGACCACGGTTTGAGAAATACTGTAGTATATAAGCCCATTACCTTAATGATAAAAGAAAATATATAGACATACAGCCTAAAATTTGCATCACGGTAGAGTGAATACAGTTTGGCACAAGGTTGTGGTCATATTAAAAGCCTATTTGAATGTGTTGAGCATTTTTCAGTTATTGTAAATGGTTTTTGGCCACAGCAAATGTGTTTTCCCCAAATCTTAAACGAGATTCACTGTGCTTCGGGCCGCTGCCCTGGGTGCTCCGACTTGCACGTGTCTCATCTTTAGGCACTCAGTGCATTAGATCAGTAGGAAAAATAAGCCTTGAATCAAGCACTATCTAGGTTGAGTTCAAGCGATAATAAAACTGAGCGCTGGGTTCTCCCTGTAGGAGGACGTCATGTTCCCTCCACCTCTGTTTCAGAGTGGGATCTTTATTCTCCACTTAAACAGTGAACTGAGTCATCATCTATGTTTGTGTCCATTTTTATTTTCAACAATATTATCTCTTTTCTCTCTTCAGGTTAACTAACTGAAGCTAATTAGATAGCTTTCAAGTTGTTGCCAAACTTGGTGTTGCATAGCAACCAAAATAATGAACACTCCTTGTGCCCTTGTGCTCTCTCCTTTAGGCTACATTCACACTGAATCAGACAATGCATGAATAATGCCAGTCCTCCCATTCATTTGAATGAGGATCATACATTTAGGCTATAGCAGTGTGTGCCCAGGCCCGTCACAACAAGGCAAGCAAACCAAGCAAACCAAGCAATTGCCTGGGGCCCCGAGCTGGCCAGGGGCCCCGAGACAGTGACTGGTTATGAACTAAATGCAACGACAAACTGTGTGACTCACAGTTTTTTTTTTTTCGATTTTGCTTGGGGCCCCCAAATTCCTTGAGACGGCCCTGTGTGTGCCACAGGGGATTCAGCAAACAACACAGTGGCCATAAGTAGAACCAGAATCAACTTTTGCCAGAATGCAACCTCCATGTCACACTGCAGTGGCCAATCATGTAAGCCGGTGATCAGACCAAACGGGTAGACAGCAGACAGACAGACCGTGTAGTGACACGCCCACACCTCTGCACAGCCAGGCGGTAAGGTGCCAGTCTGCCTGATTCTGTGTGAATGCAACCTCACCAGTGATGCTCACAGCTGCACTCTCTGTTTGAGCAGGCAAAAAAAAAAAAGACACAGCTCTTATCTGATCATGGCTGAGCAGAGCAGCATGAAAGGAAAGAGAAAGAGAGCAAGAGATTGCGGATGAGAAGAAGGAAGAGGGAGAAACATGTTGAAATTGGTTGCTGCCATGGTGGCACAGCTGCATCATGGTCATTCACAACAGCGGGTCAAGAAAAGTCACACACCACAGTGACAGGAGGGAGACCTGCGTACTGAGAGAAAGAGAGGGTAGACGGAAGTGCACAGTACCTTATGTTACATTATATATTACATTCAATCCCAGGATGAAACCTGCTCAAATATTCAGTATATCTTATGGGCTATATGGCCCAAAATACACATATGCACACACAAATGCAAACACACTTACAATCATTGCTAGAATATCTAATATGTTACAGGCTTTTGAATAATTGTGTAGCTACATGTTCTCAACTCCTTAATTGTTTTACATGTTATTGATGTGTATAATTGCATAGTATGTGTTTCCTAGCCAAATTACTAATCATATCAACAGAGTTTAAATATCTAAACATTTTGTTTATTTTGGTTCATTACGTTTTGTAAAGTTTTTGCTGGACCGTTTCTGATAAGAAGTCATGGCAGCTGCAAGAAAGAAAGAAAGAGAGGGAGAGAGAGAGAGAGAGAGAGAGAGAGATTGTGTGCCTTCCCATCCTTTTTATTCATGTGTATGTGGGCGAGCAGCAGGCAGATAAAGGAAAGGAGAGGAAGTATGGAAGCAGAGAAAAAACTGTTTACTATGGTATTTCAAAGTGTGGGGAGGTGTGGAGGAGAAGCAGAAAGGGGGGAGTGTGTGTGTGTGTGTGTGTGTATGTGGGGGGGGTGGGGTGGGGGGGTGTGGGGGGGGGGGTGGT
>OMLB01055504.1:0-18506 GCA_900302555.1 Myripristis jacobus
CTGGCTATCTGGCGGCAGCTGTACCCTTCCTGGCTGAGAATCTTTATCTTCAGGCGTGTTTCCTGAGTTAGGTTCCATGTTTTAGCCATTTTTGTGTCTGAAGAATTTTCAAATGTGCTGGCTTTATATAGACACCAAGCTTGGCAACAAAAATTGTGTCTTTTAATAAAAAGAACGACCTTCATCACTGGTACCAAAATGACCCAATACTCAAAATTTCTTATGTATTTTTATGGAACCAATCAATTTGAAGTTTTTAATGGCTTTTTTAGGAATTGTTTAGTATTTTGGCTGTGACTGTACTAAAAGAAATTGCACCTGAAGACCTAAGAGTGATTCTTAATGCAATATTTCACAAATGCATGGGGTGTCCGAAAACTTTTTTCCACCACTGTACATATATAAACACACACACACACATATATATATATACACACAGACATATACATATATACACACACACACACACACACACACACACACAGACATATACATATATATCTATAGATATATAGATAGACTGAATTATTGTTACTGTAATTGTTACTGTTAATGTTATTATTATTATTAAACAGGAACCATTACACCCCTAATATCTAATATCTATGCTCACCTGGGATGACCATGGATGCCTCAGCCTCCACGTTCTCTTGTTTCCAGGGGCCTTTGTTGAATTCCTTCTCTCTGAGGGAAACCTCGTAGGTCTTCACATGGCGGCCCTGGGGGTCCTGAGGTACAGAACAGCACACCAGGCTAGATATTCAAGAAGTGGCATGCATGCAGTCAACAAGACCTGACGCTGCTTTAACCAGAATTTGTGAGAACTGATTACGTGCACTGCCAAACACAAGGCAAAACAAATAACTTTGTACCCAAACTCTGGTCCCAAAGAGCTTAAACGTCAAATCCATGACCCTCAAACAAACAACAGCACAGTCTCTCACACATACCTCCATCCCTAACTGCAGGTCAGTCCATGGAACTGGAGACATTTTTTGACTGTGATAAAGAACCGACTGTAGCTCTCTGAACATGACTCAACATAATTTTCATTTGCACACATTTTGAATGATTGAGTTTCATTGAATAGAGTGCAAAATCTCCAACCAAATCACAGCCTCCAGGTTTCCAATTCAAAACTCCTGGCTGTGTGACCTGAGCAACAACACCATCTTTAAGCCACACTCATTCCCTCTACCTGGTAGATAAAGCAGACGGTGGGGGCCTGGCAGCCGTAGAGGAAGTGAACGTCGATGACCTGCAGCTCCTCCAGGCGGATGTTGAAGGCCTTGAGTTCGCGATTCTCCCGATCCAAGGGGATCACCTTGAACAGCCCGTCGTATAGCCGCAGGCCAATCATGCGACACTCTGGGTCTACTATGCCTATGATACCCGTCTCTGATGGACGCCCAATGCGATCCTGCCAGTGTTGAAAAGTGAATAACATTTGGTTTGGATAGGTTGCATTCAGAAAAGAAATTTTCCTGGTGTATGAACCTCTGGAAAACAAAACTCTGATGACCACCCTCTCTGGGCATCAAGCATTATTATCAAGCATGTTAACATGTCATTATTGACATGTTAACATGTTTTTTTTTTTTGTTGTTTTTTTTAAATTAACACAGCGCCGAGCTCCAGATAACAAGTGAAATTATGACTGTGGCACTGGTGTATCCTAGGACAACAATGTGACAGCATACAAATATCAAGCACACTTTCCCCAAATCAGTGTAGATCCACCTTTAATTCCAAACCTAAAAATGTGATGTCTGAAGAACTAACACGAGCTTTTACTCTGGAGCCCTGCAGATGCTTGTTTACTCCAAATATGAAACACATATGCCAAAGCAGCATGAGATCTGATTGTTCTCATTCAACACACCAATTATGATTTAGTTAAAGAGGAAAATTCTCCCAGCAGCAGAAAAAAAAACAGTTGTGTTTTCACATCTTTGACATTTAGCTGGAGCGCTTACCCAGAGTGAGTCATACGTTTACCAACATTTCAAGCAACCAATATTCATTGCCGGGATGAAACCTGGCAATTTTGGTGTCCCATGTCATGACCCTCCCTCAAGCGCCACCAGCAGACCCAGCAGGGAATCTGCACTCTAAACAGCATGCTTGTTAATTAAAACAGCACATAATTGATGGAGTAAACGTTAATTTATTTTAATAACTCTTCAGACCTTAGCTGCAAATTTTCACACAACAAATTCTAATGTCTACACCCTCCCACCTGTGTTTTAGGAGTTTTACACATCTTATCTCAGGTTTACCCTTTTAATTGTTTCTAAATTATTTTATTCTACATCATCATACTCTTCGATTCAGTATAGTTTTGCTTTAGTTATTCCTTGTTTCATTGTTTTATTACAAATTGTATTGAACTTTGTAGCTTTGTTAAGAACAGTGCTATACAAATAAAGTTGTGGTTAGTATTGGAAATAAATATCTTGTTTGGTACCAAGAGGTAGAGCTTTGATCACGATTCCCAAATAAATTATGGGCAATAACTTTTAAAAATGTTTTTCACTCGCCAGGACATTAGTATATTCTCTAATCCTAAAGATCTGAAACATATTACAGCAAATTAGTGATAATAAAATTTTTACGGAAAAAAGCAGTTAATTGAATTATGATAACACAGCCATCGTGATCACAAATGGACTGTATTGATTACATGTTTCCTTCAGTTACTCAAGGAGTTTTGATATCTGATGTTTGATTAATAAGCTTGTTATCCAGAATTTGATATGTTTATATTTGGTTTGTCAACAACTCCATTCATAAAGTGTCAGCTATCTTTTTTCCACTGCTACTTGCTCCTACCTGCACATTGCCATGGGCGCGGGTGATGATGTCAATGCTTTCTCCGTTCTGTTTGTATTCTAGGATGCAGGCATTGTACTTGGATGTGAGGATGAACAGAAGGTCCTTGCTCTCACCCTGCACACAGAAAACACACATAAGCATAGGTTTAATATAAAAAAAAACAACTGGTTCACCAACAGACCTTGAACAGAGTAGAATGGACACTGCACATTCATCACTCTGGCTGTAGACTAAAAGTGGAAATGAACAGAAGTCCTGTGTGTGTCCTGCTGCATTTTCCTGGGACGTTATACAACTGTCAGAAAATTAACTGAAATCTGACATTAGTGACAAGATTTGAACAGTATTATCAAAGACTGCTTCTATCAGTTCCACTCACCTGTAAAATTGCAAACCTAACTGGTCAGCATTGTCAAAGTTTAGTCTAACCTCAGTGGAGGAAAAAAGTATTTGTTAACTTTAAACAGCTGTAGGACAGCTGCTGAACTGAAGGTTAACTCAACTGTAATGATAACCAACTATGACCACGTCTACTCACCTGTGCAAAGGTGTCGGGGCCTTTGATGTAAACTTAAAGGCCCAAACCAACCAAAATAATATCAAAGAACTAGCCGTGACAAAGGCTGACTATTGCGTGTGTTGGGGCCCCAAAGTTGCACGTGAACACACGGCAAAGACTACAGCCAACAGCCAACTAGGTCATATGTTCTGCACCTGTGTGACAGGAAATAACTATCCATACCAGCAGGCGGCGACAGTCCGTATTCATCATTCAAAAAGAGAAACCAGAAGACCCAGGAATGCAGATATACAAACCGTAAACAAAGCAGCGTTTGCTGACTGTTTTCACATTACCCTTGCTCACCACTGACTGTTTCCTAATATAGCTGCTCCTAATCCAGAATATGTCTGAGAAGAAGCTGCAAATGGGACTGGCACTGTCAGGTCTTTAGGTTGTGGAAGAAGAAAGGAAGAGGCAGAAGCAGATAAAAATATTGTTTCTCTTCCTGTGCAGTGATTTGCTAAGCTGAACAGCCAATCAGAGTGACCTCTCTCACTGACAGGCTCCACCTCCGATTCAGCGTGCTCAATCGGCCGAAAAGCCACTGACTGCGGTTCAGCTAGTGCAAACGGTGCAGGACACAGCAAAAACTAGGGACTAGGATCTAACCCACTTACCTTGGGCCTGAAGAGCTCCATGACGGCTATCTTGCCATACATGCCCACCTCCTTGACGGGCCGCAGCCCCTCTGCTGTAACTACATAGATCTCCAACCGCGTGTTCTTCGCTATGAGCAGATTCAGGTCCTCGGCAGAAGTGAAGTGGCCTGTGATGGGTGACAACGACAACAGGTAAGCACTTTACATCACAGTCTTCATTACAGTGTAGGTTAGGGGTGGAAAAGATGAGGTGAACATTTACAGTGAATAGCATCGATCAAACATTAGGCACCAGATCAGAATTTACACCACCGGGAAGCCTGGCTAAGACGCATTTTCACAAAGAACTGTGAATAAAATTTTTTTCAAAGACCACAAAAATGTATGTTTTACACATTATGAAAAAAACACAAGTTTACATGCCATCTAGCACATGGTATTCTAGTGACTAATTCTTAATTATTGAATACACTGCCAATGATGAATTGTGATGATAGTCCTTTACCTAATGATATAAATAAATCATGTCCCCTTTAATACCTTCGAACAAGGTAAATCCAAAACAATAGCACCGACATGATTTTGAATAGTTTTACAATAAATATCACAGATGAAGCCAGATGACAGGCTGTAAACTAAGAGTGAATATTTGAGTTTTAGCAGCTGCTGACAATAGGCCTTTTTCACAGCAGACATTTTGACATGATATATCAGGTAAACACAGGTGTTACTAATGACATTAATTAAGGTTACATTAAGTGCAGCATAGCATTTCCAGTGAACAAGCAGGACTGTGGGGTTTTTTTTTCATGGAAAAGCGTCCCTTCATGCCTTAAAATGGTTCAGATGTAAGTATACACCTTGTGCTCATTAAGTATGTGGTGACTATGAATATGCAAATAGTCCCCGCCCACCATGCTGCCTGTTGGCTCGCCGGCTGATAATAATCTATCCAAATAAAATATAGTTTTTTTCAGCAAATCTCTTAGATTCACTGATATTGTTCAAGTGAAGCAGCAATTTCAAGATGGTCTTGTTGATTTTTTTAAATTAAAACACTCATGTGGGTCAGCTTTGTGATCACAGAACCAGGAAGTGAAAATAGGGTCACCAGTGAAAGTTGTATCGTAGTTGATCATCTAACCATGTCAAGTTTTTTTTTGTCTGTTTTTTCCAGCAAATGTCATAGCTACACTGATAGTGTTCATGTGATGCAGCCATTTCCAGTTGGTCTTCTTGTTTTTGTTTTTTTAATAAAAGACGACATCAAGCAACTAGTGGTATGATACGCAAAATACCACTGTGTCAACTGACAGGGGATTTGAAGGTAACAAATCCAGCTGGCCCAGAGTTCGTCTGAATCTCACACACACACCTCCACCTCCAGTAGAGGAGTGTGAAAACACCTCTATAGTGACAAAGTTTACACAGACACGAGTCAGGAGAGTCAAGGTCACACATTTTGAGCAACATAAAAATGAGAAAAACACATTTTAGGAGAGGAGGGGGTCATGAATTAATGACAGAAGAAACACCTGTTTTTACCTGATATCAACTGACAGCCTGCTGTCACTCACAGTCAAAAGTTAAGGACTTTAATTTGTATCTGTTCCATTTCCTGACAACAACAATTCAATATCTAGAGCACATATAACTCATAAAACCTCCCTTTAAAAAAAAAAAAAAACAAAAAACAAAAATCAATCTGTAGTACAGTTTAACATACCCTGCCTTAATGGATAAACCAGTCCTGGAAAATCAAACTTAAGGCAAATCACAAATATTGTAGGCATTTATGGACCTTTCTCCCAACAATTCTGAACAAAAGGATATTCCCACTGCATATTAATGAGTGTCCACTCAGATTATCTGACAAAGTAGGAGGCTTTTTAAAGACAAAGTTAGACGGTACAGCTGATCAATAAACCGTTATCATATCATAATAACGCCAAACACAGTGATTAGTCTGATCTGATCAAGAAAATAGTCTGTGCATTTTCTACATCCAATTGGTATTATTATGCTTTTTTACAGACTGCTCAATTGTCAATGTTGCCACACTTAATATTTCAAATAAGTGCAAACCCATATTCATGTCGTTTATCGTATTGCTATTGAGATACTTGGCATAAACATGGAGGTATGAAATTTTGTCCATATCGTGCAGCCCTTGTAGACAGACCATGCTTAGACTGGCGAAATTCAATTAATGAGATTGACTTATTATAATTTTTTTTTAAACACTGCTTGCAGTCACACAAATCACGGCTGGGAAATGAAAAGACCCCAAGCCTGCTCGTCAATACACCACATTATTTCGGTAAATCACAGTTTGTACGTTAAACAACATTCGGCTGTCAGTTATAATGTGTGTGCGTTCATGTCGCCGCGTCCAAATGCGGTCCAACGAGCATAATCTGTGGTGCAATTTTTGCGGCTAACATCGGGGAAGTTAACACGACTTGATTAAAACACAGGAGTAAAGAAATATGACCGATATGGTTATTAAAAACAAGGCCTGGCTGGGAGACATTTGCACAGCAGCAGCTAGCAGCCTCCGCGGGCCTGTGTGAGCAGCGCGGGAGCTTAGCTAACTTAGCATGCAGGTGGCGGACGAGAACAACAATAATGACAATAAAAACTCTTATTCACCTGTTATGCAGGCGTTGACCGCCGTGGGCTTCTGGGCTGTCACCACGTAGTTGTACGACATTTTTGTAAAAAATTAACTGAAAAGGAACACCGGAGGAGTGTTTTAGTTTCGCACAAGTTAAAACACCATTGATATTACCAGTTCCGGAATCAGTTAGCCGAGTGGCTAGCTGCCTAGCCGTAGCTCGACCTCGTGGTTATTTTTTAGAGCGCCCCCTGGGGTCGCGGAGGTTCGCTGCTCTAAAAAACCAGGTGACAAGTGGAAAAAAACAGTACTTTTATTTCTGTTAGTCAGATTGCTTTCAAAATACAAAGATCATTATTATTATTGTTGTTGTTGTTGCTGTTGTTGCTACTATTGTTATTAGTATTAGTACTGTAGTAGTGGTAGTATAAGTAGTAGTAGTTGTAATGGTAGTAGTAGCAGTAGTAGTAGTAGTAGTAGCAGTACTAGTAGTACTGCCTGTGAACATCTATTTAACATTACTTATTACCATATACAAAACTTGTGGCGTTTTAAATTTAACAAAGTCCATAAGTTTCAGTGTGTGTGACTTTAAAAACAGAAGGTTGGTACTGTCTCGATATCTCATCAGCTCTTGTTCAGGGAAGCACAGAAATGCATCAGTCATATAAAGAGTGGTATTTCTAATGGCTTTGTGCTCTAAAATTGGCAGGGACTTCTCCCAGGTTGTCCTCAGAGGGGGCAGGGAAATGCTCACTTCACCTGGGGACATTGTTTGACTGGCTGCCATGCCCTTTACAGGAGACAGAGCTGGCAGACCCAGAGGCTTCAAGAGACGATCTCCTTGGCAGAGGTCGCAAGGACGGTTAGAAAGCCCCACAGCCCCTCTGGAGGATCTGAATGTTCTGTGGGCAGTTGTGGCTGACATGGCTCCTCAGTGGCTCATGGATCCGGAGAACAGTGCCTTTGGCCTTGCTAAGAAGGGTCGTTGTTCCTGTTTTCAAAAAAGAGGCTCATCTGTTTTGAAAATTGAGATCACCAACGTTCTCTGGGAGAGCCAATACTAAGGTGCTGGGAAAAAAATAAACCTGACCGATTATTAAACCTCACATTCAGGAGGTGCAATGCAGAATCCTGCTCATTTAACAATGAAATGACTTTTTATCGACTCATGGATAACCAAGGGGTATTGTTTACAGGCCACAAGTTTACAGTTTACAACAAACAAAAAAGGATGACTCCCCCTGACTTAAACCTTCATAGCAGACAAGAAAAACCTCCCGCAGACACCCCAAATAGTAGGGAAAAAGGGACAAAATCTTGAGAAGGACCAGAGAGAGAGAAGGGAGGGGAGAGAGGGCACTTTTTTGTCAGTCAGGTGTGCAAGACGAGCTGACCAGGTGGTCAAATTATCAAATCATATCAGCCAATTAGACCAAATCAGAATACAAGTCAAATTGCTACAAAATATGATAAATATCAAATTAAATGAGCCAGTTACACCCGATCAGAAAGAACACATATACACAGAAATATGCATTGTAAATTATGCATGGAAAGCACACTAGGGGACAAGCAGACAAAGCAGGGAGGTAGGGGATGAGGAGAGTGGAGGAGTAGAGGAGATGAGGAGGTGGGGGGGTCATTCACACAAGGCATTCCGGGGGCCAAGCAGAGGGAGCAGGACTGGGGACAGCAGGGCACCTTGTCCCCCTTCATCCATGGACGGGATGTTGAGGTGCAGCTGAGGTCCAAAGAGTGTCCAGTTCAGTGATATCTGGATGGCATCTTTGCTGTTTGAACATGATTTACTTGGTGCCAACTGTGATCTCTGATGTCCACTGGAGCGGTCGGTCAGAGATAAACTGCCCCAAGCAGAGGAGTTTGGCCACCTCGGGCTCTTCTTCATGAATGAGGAGGACTTGAGGACGTCCCAGGTGGAAGCTGCTGGTTAATAGGACCGCTGGGCTATTCTGTTTACCCTGTCGAAACCATGAATGTGGGCAAATAAACCACTAGAAAATGCATGGGACGGGATGGGATGGGATGATTGGACTGATATGTCTTGTGAGGTTTCGGAGGCCATGTGCCATCAGTTATCATTATCATCAGTCATCTCTCAAGCTGTAAAAAAAAAATCCTCACATTACAAACAAAAATGAGAAACTCCTTCCTCTACATGATCAACAAGCACTGAGATATAAAACTTGTATCATACATATCTGTCAGAATGGTCTGGTAATTTCCCTGTAGTGACTGAGTCTGTGATTTTGAGGAAATCTCTTTTTTTCCCCTGGTGTTCCCTTTGAGAAGAGCGACCCCTGCTGATCTACTGCAGTAGTGCCATTACACAGACCGGCATTAGCTGCCTGGTTTTCCTATGAAAAACTGGTATCCCTCCTGTTCCCCTCAAATTCACTATCATGTTTTATCAAGCAGGGCCAATTTAAACCCCCAGAAAATGATTATAATAAAAATTGCCACCCAAATTGATGCGTCAGGTACTTTCTGCGTCTTGATGACCTAAATAGCCCTTTAAATAAATATGTTTTTCCCTCCAAAAGGTCATATTCAGAACCAGTGGTTTTCATACTACTACAGGTGTGGTTATGTTACTACAGGTGTGGTTCTGTTCAGTGAGGGCCCTAAAGCAAGATTACAAATTGAAGATTATAAATGTCATGGTATAGTTCCTCAGTGTCCAAAACAACCAAAACAAATGTGTGTAAACTATTCATTTTTTTAAAATGTTTTATACAGCTGAGGTCAATTTGACCTCAGAGAAACACTGATGCGTGCAAAATGTGTCCAGGACATTCGGAAATCTGTAATCATGTTAATTTCATGTCACTTGTCCCCATGAAATTAGGAAAACTCATGAAATATAAAGCCAGGGATAACAGGTGGGGGATGAGAGGTGCTGCTCTGCATTTCATGAAGCAAGAGCGACATCAGTGAGACAGATTTTTATTTCTTAGATTGGTCCAACACTAATATGTGAAATAATAGTGCAACACATTGTGTAAGGGGAAAAAACTCATTTGTCATGTCTGCTGTCGTCTGTGAGGAGTGAAATCTTTCATGACACGTTGGTTCCAGCCACACACCTGATCTCCTGTGGAGGATATAATCTGACCAAGAGATTGAAGCCTGATTGATCTTAGAGGTTAGTCAAGCGGTGAGTGCATTATGGAGCTCATTTCATCCCTGCAATGATTTTAAAGAATCAATCAAGCAAACAGCCGGCGCCCGATTGATGTGACTGACCTTATAAATGATTCAATTACAGCCTGAGTCGGTGATTAGTGCTTTCTTCCCGTGTTACACCCTTACTGACCTTTACCTCCAGATGCTGTCGACCATTCAGCTCTTGGATTTATAACTGTGACATCTACGGTGCTCATCTCTGTTTTCCTGATCAAAAAGTGGGCTGGCTTTCTCTTTCCATCAGAAGAGACCAGCATTTATTTTTATTTGTTAATAAAGGGCTTCTCCAAAAAATTAACATGAATCTGGGGAGGACCGCTTTTAGATTTTTTTGCACCGCACATCTGTAATGACTTTTGAGACTCTGGTTCCAGTGGATCAATTCAGAAATCACAAATAAGATTCAGTCAAAAATCAATTCAAAATTCAGTCAAAAAGTTCAGAAATACTCTGATTGACATAAGCTATGACTGTTTTTTTTTTTTTTTTACTTGTTTTCAATTAACGTATTGTATTGCCTTTATTATTTTCAAAATCTTTATTATTATTATGATCATTTTTATTCTTAATACTACCACCACGTCCACATCTCCACCAGAGGAAACAACAAACTGGACCATGTCTACACCAATGTTCCTGGCAGCTACAGAGCCCTCCCTCATCCTCATTTTGGCCAGTCAGACCACTTCTCCTTGCTTCTCCTGCCTACTTACATCCAGCTGGCAAAAAGGGTCAAACCAACAGTTAAGGTGTTGACAGATGAGGCTGCAGCAGCTCTACAGGACTGTTTTGAATGCACAGACTGGCAGATGTTCAAAGATGCTGCTACCCAGGAGAACCACACCGACTTTGAAGAATACACATCATCAGTGACATCATACATCAGCAAATGTGCTGATGATGTGAGAAATGCCATGTTTAATAAATCAATCAAGAGGGAACCACATTTTAATTTCATTATACAACCTGTTGTATAATGACCAATAAACTTCCTTGTCTCCTTGTATCCTTGTAATTATCACAATTGATATTGGGCATTTTCAATTGTTTGTTTTATTGAAAATGAAATCTTGATGTCAATGGGATTAACTTGATCAAATAAAGTTTATTATTATATGTGTGATTACACCAAACCAGTGGTTTGATAATTAATAATTTAATAATTTTAAAATAGTTCATATCATCAGTGGTCATTTTGCGTAGGTCTGGGAGTCACTCAGAAACTGTGAGGCTGTAAATTCAACAGTGACTGGATTCAGTGTTTTCTGCCGGAGAAACAAGACAGACGGCTCCTCTTTCAGTGTGTAACACATCAGCTCGGTTTCTTTTATTGTACAAAAACAAAGAAAGAAAGAAAAAAGAAAAAGGAAATGTAAACTGTTTGTACACACAAAACACATTCCACACAAATAAATTCCAGAAAACATCTCAGAGAGAAAAAACAAAATGATTATCAGTGAAACAAACTGCTAACGGTGCGCCTCTGTCCACAGATAGGCACCAGACTCTTAATGCAAACAAAGTCAGTAAATTAAAACTCTCTACGTTTCAGTGAATCTCTTCGTTGCTGAAAAAAGACAGTGAAAACATGGGAGTGCGGCACATTTCCTCTAATATACTGGATACTTCAACATTTTATGGTTGCACATCTGTTCTTGTTATGGCTCTTGTTTGAGCCTGAGATTTATTCTACATGAACATGTGCCTGTAACTCCCCAAACCAAAGAGCTCAACCTGTCAGGTCTGACTCCAGTGGCTGAACGTCAACCACGCTGTCCAGTCTCAAACTGGGCCGTGCTTTTCTTGAGTTCCAGCACTGAGAGAAACATTTAGGTTTGTGTTTAATTTTTATGACTGTGTGGCAGGATCTCAAAGACAACAAAGGAAAAGGGGACAAGAAAACCGATTCATCTCGTTTTCCAGCGTTTTGTAATTATTGACTGTAGCGCCTAGTGTCCATTAGGCTGATATAATTGATATAATTTGCTCTTAACTCTGTATTTCATGAACTCAGAATTATTATAACACAAGAGAGACAAACAGAAGGCAGCTGGATCCAAATTCTTGGGTTTGCATAGTGCATCCTGACATTTTAATTACAAAAGTACAATGTTTCATGGGAGAAGGAAAAACAGCCTGTTAGGTGTTAGGTTGCAGACACTTTAGCCCAAGCTGTGAGTCACTGCCGGCTCAGATGCAGAGCACACAGGCTGGGTCAGGTCTTAAGGGAATTTTCCAACATTTTGGGCAAAATGCCCTTTTTCCAAGTTACCCAGACTGAGACAAGATGTTGGATACCATTTTGACCTCTGTACGTCCAGTGGTTCAGTTCCTATGGGTAGCTTTTCGTGTTAGCTTAGCATAAAGACTTGAAGTCTATGGGAGTCATTAGCCTGGCTGCGTCAAAGTGAAAAAATAAACCTTACAGCAGCTCTGAAGCTGTCATACTTACACAGTGTATCATGTGGAATCGAAATACACAGCTATAATGCAGATTCATAGCTCTAAGGTTATCACTTTCATTGAGCCAGGCTAACAAATCCCATAGACTTGAGGGGTCTTTATGCTAAGCTAACATGCACTGCTATCCAAAGGAACCAAACCACTGGACGTACAGAGATGAAAATGGTATCGAACATCTCATCTCAGTCTGGGTAAGTTGGAAAAAGGGGATTTTTCCCAAAACGTTGGCGTATTCTCGACGGAGATGCTCGATGTCATGCATCTACGCCTCGACAGCCAAACCCCAGCCAGTGCTGACAAGGCAAACAAACTTGAAGCAACAAGAAGAGTCTTTTATTTACGCAAAACAACAACATCTTCCTGAATGTACAGTATTTACAACAACAGAAAACAGGGCATGTGGTGACTGGTGCGAAGACAACACAAACTCAGGGTTATCCCTTGGCGCTCCTTTTTACCTCCCAGGCTAGAAACCCGAGCCTGTCCTGTCAGTCTGAAGCGCCCGGCCAGGTCCTCATCAAGCTCCTCAAGCTCCTCATCACCTCTGGCCTCTGTAGCGTCTCGTGTTGAGCTTCCTGACCGAACCTGGATCAGCGTCACATCACTGCCTGGCACGGGCGAAGATCTCCCGCAGCCACGGTGAGTCCTCGTAGAGGCGAGGGTCACCCAGGTACTCCGACGTCCGCTTGTAGAAGTAGTAGTACAACACAGAGGCTGTGAAGAAAAACACACCCGTCGTCACTTTGTAAACTATATCCCTGATTTTTAACCCTCTAAAACTTCAATACATAGCTGACTCACCCTTTAATTCAGATTTAAACATGTTTGTCCTGTGTAGATGATTTTTTAAATTCTCTCAAAAAAGCAGGAAAGTGTCAAAGAAAAGTAAAAAAAAATAGAAGTGATGTCGCAAAAAAGTAATACAAACAAGTAAAAAAAGATAGATGATAGATATAGAAATAGATATGTATAAAATCTAAAACTAAAAACTAAAAATTATAAATTGTAATGACAGTGTGTGCATTCTGACAAAAAACCTGCATGTAGTCCCCTCTCTCTGCTCTGTCTCTCTTTATCTACTCCTGCCCATGTATCAGCATTACATTTCTGCAGGGGTTAATCGGGTTGCTGATCAATACCAATAACTCAGTAATTACTTGGCCAGGTGCTGACATTTCTAGAATTCAAAAATAGGTCTATAGGCATATTCAAAAATATGCAGCTGACCAATCAAATATAAAGTGCATGTTGGCTCATGAAAATAACACAACAGGTAGAACTGCATCAAGCAGAAGAGAGAAATGCAACAAATTTACAGCAGACAGATTTATTGTTTACCTCCCAGCAGAAAACAACTATATAAAAAACACCTTTTGCTTTTTTGACAGCAGGTTTTCTAAAGTAAATGCAGCAACTAGACTGCTGGTTTTTACTTGACTTCCAGCTGATTCTACTTAATTTATCATAATTTGTCATTTATCAATTTATCATAGAAACCTCTTATTTTGCTTATTACACCTAGTAGATAATAACTGGATGCAAATATTTCGATTATCGCAGGTCTGACATCTCTGTGCTAACACGTCCTTTTAAAATTACTGAGTAGAGCACACCATCACACTAAATTAATTTTAAAACACACACGTTCTCCCTCTCACGTTTCCATCTTAAGACAGAGGATGTGCTGCAAGTGAGCGAACACTGTTTGTTCTTGTGGCAAATGCCAAAGCTGTATGACTCTGCATCGCGACAAATTAAGTCCTTGATGAAAACATGAATTCCAGTGTAATACCTTGGTTGTCATTGAAGGTTGTAATTTATAATAAAAGTAATAAATCAGGATGCGCTCCATAGAGTGCAACCCTCCGCCAACTTCTCAAGGGAACAATTCTCCAACTCACAAAGCTGCAGTCACCGTGTGTTCATGCTTGTTTACTGTTTGTTTTCCAGATCTGATTTTCCAAGAATCGGACAGGGAATGCAATACTGCTTAGCAGGCAGTTTGTAACTTCTCGATGTTAGCGTCTTTCTCTCAAACGGACACACACAGGCTTTGTTGGCAGAGATAATTACTCACTGCCCCATTAACCTTAATTTATGTACACATGATTTGCCTATGAAAGGCTCCATTGTTATATTTAGTGTGAAAAGTCACTCGCTGAGGTTAGTGGAAACATCAGATGGGTCTGAACTCAGATGTTTTCTCCAAAACACGCCACAGCAGTCAAATGCACAAACCTAACCAGTATTTCCAGGACAGTACTGGAGCATGCGTGCAGCAGCATAATGAGTCAAGTTTCTCAATGAATGAGATCTGATGAACTGCGGGTGGTTCTGCAGCACTGAGTCATCTCCCACAACAACATCCATGCACAGTGCAGTGCTGTGCCCGGGGTCGTGAGCGGCAGAGGAAACACTGAGACATAAAACAAATACACCCTGTACTCTCCTATTAATAATGAGCTATCAACCGCAGAGAACAACAGCAGCCAGACTATTAATCCTTTTATCCACTAATGAGCTTAGGTGTATGGAAAAATCACACCCATATGGCCGTGTGAGATCACTGCATGGTGCGTGCTTGTGAAACAAAGTGCCGCAGTGACCTGGGTGGGAGGTACGGGGAAAACCCAGAGGCCGGGTGGACGAAGCTACAAGCTGGGCTGAGTCCTTAACCTGAATTTAACCTACAGTGAGGAATAAAACACAGGATTCAAGATGAGGTTGTGCATTCAGCCCACTGACTGGTCCTCTAAGAATAAACATCATGGAGAAAAAAACTAAAATGAGGCCTGAGCAGATGTTGTTTTATACTTCTCAGCTTCTCAGCATCCAGCTAAGGAGAAACAAACCTGGAAAAGCGTAGTTGTATGCTGCACACTGGCAAATGAGATTTCTCTGCCCTCCAAAATGCAAAATAAATATTTCAAATATTACCTGCCTCAAAAATGTCCTCTGAATTACCTCTCTGGTTTGATCTTAGAGGAAGAGGTGAAAAGATGACATCATTCACAAATTAAGGGCCTTACAATGATACAAAAATAGCAACTGTTTTATTTATTTATTTTTATATTTGTAAAAGGCTGACATGAGACTGAGAAGAGATAAGATATTTTTGCAGGGAGGAAAATTATTTACATATGTTTGCCCTTTGCAAAACACTTGAAAAAGATAATATTAACTGAACTGAAACACATGCGTTTAGATGAGATGAAAACAGGTCCAAAATAACTGCTTGGTATGGAAAAAAACAAAAAACAAAACATATTTTAAAATGAGATCTTACCAATTCTTTGGAAGACAAACAGCACTTGAAGGCCATCTGTCCAGATAAATCTGTTGGAGCTCAGCCAGCGGAGATTCTGCAAAAATGACAAAGACAGCAGTAAAAGGTCACTTCACTTTTTTGAGAACAATCAAGCATCAGCTGCTGGGTCAGATCAACATCATCACGTTGTACGCTTTACTGTATTAATACAGTGCATTTTATGCAGTTGTGATGCCTGTGTAATAAACGAAAAAACAAACAAATAAACAAACAAAGACCTAAGTGAGCACAGTGACACTTGTTTTTCTTGTCCTCCTGTGAGGATTAAATTGGGGTTGTCATCCTGTTTGTTGTAAACTTGTGGGCATGGAAACCCTTTGAGACTGTGAACAGTGATACTGGACTTTCAATCAATAACCAATACTAAAAATGAAAATAAAAATAAACAAATGAAACCAGAAACTGTGGAAACACTATCATAAATGTCATCCATTTACAGTGAGGAAACACCAGAGGGGCAGAGTTAAGACCAAGAAACAGATCAAACTCAAAATCCTATCAAAATAAAAGTAGTAATAAAATGAGATATGAAAAAGGAGAAGATAAACAATTAAAAAACAAACAAATAAATAAATAAATAGGAAATAAAAACTGTAGATAAGAAAGTGAATGATGGTTTAGAGTGCAAGACAAAATAATAAAAAAGAGAGGCCACGTATGGAAGTGAGTGAACCCAGAAAATAAAAGGTAGCTTATTAAAAGGGAAACAAT
Organism: Myripristis jacobus; assembly: GCA_900302555.1. Lineage (NCBI taxonomy): Eukaryota > Metazoa > Chordata > Actinopteri > Holocentriformes > Holocentridae > Myripristis > Myripristis jacobus. The sequence goes on from OMLB01055504.1 coordinate 16,323, forward strand.
GCAGAAAATAAAAGGATAGACCAAGACGCTAAACAGGCTAAAATACATAAATAAACATAGAAGTAAACAGCTACATTTCATTTAAAAGCCAGGCCAAAAAGGAAGGTCTTGAGTTTGCGTTTAAAAAACGTCAATATTCTCTGTTGCCGTAAGGTTTTAAATAAACTTTAAATAAATTTGAACTTGAACTCTGCTCGGGCCGCTGGAATTAGACTGAAAAAGGGTAAAAGATGTTGTGTTTGAGTGCTCTCAGACACTGATTTCTTTCTGTCCCAGCGACTAGATTTGGAAAAGTGGACATCTGACAGTTTGCATCATTTTCCCAATCTCTCTCACATTTTTTTTTTGTCTTTTTTTAGCTTTTACTTACCCAGGGCAGTGTGTGTAGGGCAGCACTCAGGCAGTTACAGTCTCTAACTTCTCTAATCTTTAGGCCACATTTGCTCCTAGCTTTTGTTTGATCAGTCGCTTCATTTTATTGTACCTGAAGGATTTTGTTTCCTCATTCATTTGTTCTGCAACTGAACTCACAACCTGCTGACACTGGACTTCATTTAAATTTAATCTATTATTCAGCTTTCATATAACTCTTATTCTCTCATATGTTACATATCGCTGCTGTCCAACCAAAACCTTGTATCTCCATAATAACAACCATCATCAAACATCATATTTTCAGAAACTAAGGACAACAGTCCATTTTTCAGTTTATATCACTTGTACAACTCTCTGAACCCACAGAGAAGGATGTAAATACTCAAATTAAGCTAAAACATGAAAATCACCACAACTGGAGATACAAGGTTTTCACTGGGCAGCAAAGACCTTTCAGTAATACACAAACAGCTGTTAATATCAAGCTTGTGCACCAGAGAAACTCATATGCACAAGGCAATACTTCTGATACAACTCAAAGACATAAGACATAAGACATCTGGACCAAAAATTTTGTTTTTAAAGCCTTTCAAACTCTTAATCAAAATAAACAATAACTTTTACATGCTAGGTTTTAATTTGGGGTGTAAAACCAAACCCTTAAATGTGCAGTGTTAAAAACACATCCACTGTATGAGAGCCGTCTAACCACACACTGAGCTGAACAATTAATAAATATACTGAAAGTAAACTTTTGCTGTTGAAAGAATATGTTGATTTCTTTGTGTTCTATGGATCTATGAGTGAAAAAAATGTGCAAATAAGACAAAACACACACTGTAAATGATTGCTGTAAATTTACAGCAGGATTCCAACAGTATTAGTCTGTTATTTTAAAATACACCACTTTACTGTTAATACACACACAAATCTGTCAATTTACCGTTTTCTTTACAGACCTATAATGTATTCCTAAAATACAGCACTTTACCGCTAATGAATCATCCAATGTATCTAAACTACAGTATCATGCAGTATTTTTTGAATTCTGGGAGGGGCAATTCACCTGAACAGCACATTTGAAGCTGGGACTGTTATTTTCTTCATCCCTCCCCATCTTGCTAATTATTTGGTGCAAAGTATATCAGTGATGTATCCAATTTGTTTGCATTAGCCTACTGAATAGGTGCATGTCATGATAGAAGGATTTAGCAGCTAGCTAGAATTTTGTATGACTGCCGAATAATTAGACAACACAAGAAACTCATAATCTAAATTAACCTGTGGACATGTATTTTGCCAGTGAAGTCATGATGATGCCTTAATAGTGTCACTTAATAGTCTATGGAAGTCATTTCAACAGTTGAAGTAACACTAAGACTTCTGTTCACACTATTTATTGATGATGGTATAAAGACAAAACCCATCATTGCAGGAGTCAAGGAAGTTCTTGCCCTGGGTGAAGATGTCGAGCTGTCCTGTTTTGTCATCCAGCTTCTGATGGCTCATTTCTTCCATTGAAGGACTCATTCTCCATGCAAATGTAAGTTTCCTTTTTAAACACACATACACTCACACAGTGTATATATATGCCATGCCATATAATGACTCATCAAGAGTACACTGTGTATTTTGCTTTGTATGTCCTAGGGATCTGCCACTACAGATGACACTGAGAGGACAATCTCCATACCTGCAACTCCTCGTCTGATACTGCTTGGTATGTTTACATCATTGCATAGGCAAGCAACAAAATATTCTATGAAAGCATAATCCAATAATATACTCAATATTCTCATCCATTTAACA
>OMLB01055505.1:0-12324 GCA_900302555.1 Myripristis jacobus
GAGCAACCATAATCTTGCATCGCTAATGACATTAATTATATATAGTAAAACAAAAAGAATTGGTAGTGAAGCTTTGGGATACTGACTGTAATGCTGTGCTCTGATGTGCCACCGATGAAACAACAGCAACAGCATCAACATCATTAACAGCAATAATGATGATTATGATGATGATAACCACAACAACAACAACAACAATAATAGTAATGTGTTTTTCCTTCGGATTTTAAATGAAATCTGCAGAAAGACACTACTTACGCATCAGCCATCTCCGCTTTAATAATTCATTTTTATGACTGCGATGATGATTGATTTGCAGTCATCAATTGCAGCACCGATCTGTCGCTGTAATTCCTCTGGAAGGTGGAAATGTCCGGCAGAATAACCCGCTTACAAAGTGATAGGAGGCAAATCTCGCCAAAACTTCAAATGGCACAGAATATGAGAATTACAGAGCAAAGTATGGTGCATGACACTGAGGCATAAATAACAGGGCCAAACTTTGGCATTTCAAATGAAAGCTCAGTTGGCGGAGGAAGCGGTGGCAGTATTGACCTACACAGAGAGCCTATCAATCAGCGACAGGGACGCATGAATCATTTCGCAGGTTTAAGCCAGGATATTGTGGATTTACAGAGGTGACAACAATTCTCCGTGATTGTTCCAGTGAAGATTAGAAACAACCCAATGCCCGAGTGTACAGGCTACTCTGTGAAAAACTCTGCACCGGCTAAGAGCACATCCCATAGCCGCTGAATTATTCAAGGCTTGCCGCTGACCTGAAGAAACAAAACATTCTTGCAGCGTGGATGTGGGAGTGGAAATAAGTGAGGCTCCAATCTTAGACCTTATCAGGAGTGTATTCACCCGGAGTAATTGGATAGTATGAGAAACAATGTAGTCTTAATTCCTTGGGCGGATCATGCATACAGCTGATCTCTGCTGTACAACACAATTATTTTTGTTTTCTGTAAATCCCACAAAAATCTGGAATCAGGCAGTTAAGCTGAGAGAGAGAGAGAGAGAGAGAGAGAGAGAGGGTTCAGTGGCAGATGGTGTCCCATCCCAGCAGCCAGACACTACAACAATACACACGCTCTCCTCAGCTGCAACCTGTAGTGGTCAGTCTTGGCCTCACAATGCAAACTGAGGGAAAGTGTCCCAGGCACTCCTGTATAATAGAAGACTAAAGTAAAATGAAGCTGTTATGTCGTTTCCGGATGGGGTGCTCCTCCTTGAGCAGGGCTCCCAAAATGTGTAATTTGCCAGCAACACTAGCAGCCACCACTATCATTAAGAATCTGCATTGCAGGCTTGTGGTTTCACATTGTTTGTCGCACACCATTGCCGGCTTCTTTTCTATTTTCTTGTGTACTGATTGAAGCGTGCAAAGTCTTATAAATAAGACATTACGCGCAGGAAAACTCCTGCTCGGGAAATTCACTTCCTTCTCATGTATGTGATGGATTCATCTGCCCATGAAGAATCAAGGGCAAGACAAGAGTGTCCTACTCTGAATGAATAATTAAAACAAAAATCAATGACAGCCTCCACCCCCCCCACCATGCCTCGGCCTCCTCACCTTTATCCTCTGCAGGCTCGCACAAAGTTTTTATGGTGAGCAAGTGCGCAGTGTAATAGGCACGCTGTGCAGGAACATGGGAGCTGGAGAATGTTATGGAATCAACCTGTCCATTGATTATTTATGATACCCTGACCACTAGGTTACACATATTTGCAAATGATAAACAGAATACGTCAGAGTGGGGAATTCAGAGCATCTTGTAATTACAGACCCCTCATTGCACCATCGTTTAGAAGCCTGAGGAATTATTTAGTTGCTTTGTCCTTTAAGAACACAGTGGCTGGTAACTCCCAGGGCTTTAGGTCAGAGCTTTTCCACAGTGGCAGTGTAATCACTTAAGCATGCAGTGTGTTATTGGTAAACACATCTATTCATGCACTAAAGCCTTATGTCAGAGTAAACGCATTACAACTGTCCCATAAATTTATATCTCTTCACATTTAGAGACTGCTGTTATGACTGTAATGTTTTATTCACAAATATGTCTCATGGAAACATTGAAGGTGTACACTCTGGTTACATTTTATTGTCAAATTGTGATACCTTAGTGTAATTACCATAAACATATGAGACCATGGTTGAGCTGATCCATCTCAGGCCAGGATTCTTTATTGTTATAGGTTAGTTCCGCTTACAGCAGCAGTTTCCATGAACGTTAGGCAACTCCCAGTGGTTCAGAGCAGCAAACCGTTGTGCACCTCTGGTTAGTGCTGCCCAGCTAATCATCCCAATAATCTAATCATTTTGGAGGAGTGTTGGTACCTGATCTACATCTGTGCCTGATTGGCCCTGTGTGTGTGCACACAAGAGCCCCCAGAATACAAAGTCTCCACCCAAACAAAGTCCTGCAGCTGATTTTATTACTTTAGATAAAATCAGCAAAAGGTAGTGTTACACAAATACTTTGTTGATAGGTAAAGAAAATACCAAATACAGCACACGGCTTTAATTCACATTCTTTTCATGCACAGACATAGGAAACAATTTTGCTAAAACTTGTATTAGTAACTAAGGTGCATGCAAAAGACTTTAAATTTCTTTTTTAAAAAAAATATTCAAAGAATGTCATTCAAAGTGAGTCTTTTTTTCCCCCAGAGTTGGCGATAGAAGTAGCTAACGAGTGAACCATCTCTCTTCCTTCCCATCTCTGTTGCACATGCTCAGTACAGATCAGGCAGGATGTATGAAGCAGTTAGCAGGGGCATGCAACTCCGTTTTTCAAAATCAAGATTGCATGTTTTTCTGCCAAAGATGATGTTGCTGACTACTGTATGTTTTACTGTGTCAGATTTGAGCATGGCTGTTGTGATGATTAAAATATAACACAGTGTCATTTGTCAGCTATTGTGTTACCTTCATGTTATCTGTGCAGGCCGTAGGCTGTCCAACAAAACTCTAATGAGTTTATAAATTAGCCAAACACATGCTGGAGAGGATCCGTCAAATGTGGCGGGGCAGGTAGATGGAGAAAGTAGATACAGGATGTTGCAACGAGGCTGAGACCTATAATGTGGTATCTTTAAAGATCTGGTGTTTTCTTCCTTTACATGTTACCAGAGATGTTATGCCCCAGGTTCACTATGTATCACATCTGACAGACTCTAACGAAACAAAACAAACAAAAAAAATCCAATACAGAGCGGGGTCGCTGAGTGCTGAGCCTCATAGTGCATAAAAGTGGCCAGTGCTCTGCTGACTCAGCAACTGCAGAGCTCCAAATCTCCTCTGGCATTAACATCAGCACAAAAAGTGTGCGCCGTGAGCTTCATGGCATGGGTTTCCAATTCTCTGCTTCCAACTTTGTGGGAACAGTTTGGGGAAGGCCCTTTTCTGTTCCAGCATGACTGAGCCCCAGTGCACAAAGCAAGTTCATGAAGGCATGGCTGGGTGAGTTTGGTGTGGAACAACTTGACTGGCCCACACAGAGCCCTGACCTCAACCCCAACCAACACCTTTAGGATGTTGTCCAACATCAGTGTCTGACCTCACAAATGCTCTTCTGGATGAATGGAGAAAACGTCGCACAGACACACTCCAAAATCTTGTAGAAAGCCTTCCCAGAAGAATGAAAGCTGTTACAGCCGCAACAGGAAGACCATATTAATGCCTATGGATTTAGAATGGGTTGTCATAAAAGCTCCTGTAGGTGCAATGTGTAGGTCATCCAGCACTTTTGTCCATATAGTGTATCTTTGACCGAATACGTCTTTATCAATATTGTGGCAATATTGTAGGAATGACGGTTGTAGGTACTTTCAAGATATTTGGGATTATCATTAGTAATGTGGATATGATGACCAAGCAGGAAGAGATAAATAATATAACAGAAAATTGTATCCCTTTACTGTAATGCAGCTTTTAGAACCAGAAAAACATGCATGACTGTATTTCAATATTGAAAATCCCAGATGATAGTCTCATATGGTGATATGTCAATATATTGGCCAGCTTACTGTACATTGGCAGGGTTCACATGTACAGCTAATAAGCATCAGCTACAGTATTAAGAACATTAAGTGCGTTTTAGTTTGCATTTTAAATTGTTCAAGCAAGGTCAAGTCTAAATGTGTTTGCAGGTGGCGGTGTCTGTCTGTAATGTGTATTACACCCAGGATGTCTATCTCATCCAACAAACTTGCTAATTAGTTAGTTAGCTAGTCAGCATCCCTTAATCACAGCTTTGACGTTCAGCACCAGTCCAAGGCATGTTGCTTTCAGAGAGATTTGTTGCTTCAGAGTACAACATGTGATTCATTTAAAAAATAACATTTCTACCTTGACTGTCAAAAGTCTTGCGTCAGTGGATACAACCCATTTTGTGTTCATTAGCCATGGTGTCACAGCGTCTATGGTTCTTCTGGCAGGTTTTGTTAATAAATAAATCACTGTACGGAACTAGAAATACCATGCGGTTGTAATTTAAGGTTAATTGCAGTGCCTTAGGTTTTGTAGTATGGGAGTGGCCTTCTTGATGGCCAAGCGCACCTCCACTGAAGTGTAAAATAAATTTTACAGTTATGTGATGTTGGTGTATCCTGTACAGTGGATGAATAATGAAATGTACCACTCAATCATTTCATAAAATATTTGTTTAAAAATAATAAGTAAGTCCTGTTTTACTGAAGTCTTGTCCTTTATTGAAGGCATCACAGTTTGAGTGCTTTTTGTGCTGTGGTCACCTCTCTCATACTTTAATTACAATGAAAGTGGTAGCTATGGTGGCTACTTGGCAAAGCCATTTGTTTTATCATCCAAAGTGGACCAGAGCCCCTTTTATTACATTGATGAGAAAAGAGTGGAAAAAAAAAAGCTGCTGATCAGTGTGAAAGGGACAACTCTCTAAGATAAGTGAAAAGTGGATGGGGAGTGTCTCGAGATTACTTTAAAAACTGGATGCATCAGGGAAAAGTGCCAAAGATATTTTGGGCTTTTTTCCCCCTCCGTTTTTGACCTGAAATATCCACACATTTTAATCTGCGATTTCTGATGACTTGTTGTGAATCATGTAGACTGACCCTAATCGCCTTGAACAATGAACGGAGATTACACTGAAATAATCTGTAATCCATCTAAACTGTCAGCCAGCTTTGGTGCCTGCACCCCCTAGAGCGTGGCCCCCAGGGGTAATCCTGGCTTTGCAGAGGGCAAATGGCAGGCGTCAGTGTGTGAATATGGACCGGGTTATGAATGGTCCAAACGTGTGGAGCAAAGAGAGCAGATTAGACTTGATGAGACTTGAAGATGAGATCAGAGCTGCAGTGGTATTAAGCGCTTTTACAGAGAATCACACAAGATAGGTTTACCCTGAGGCTCTGAGTGTCACACATTTCTTAGAGGGAAATGCATGTAGTTTAAGTGAGATACGTACTTGATGACATAATGCAGTGGAGGGAAAAAATATTACCATCCTCATATTTTACAATGCACTCAGAGCCACCGATAAATTCACTCTACAACACAACAAAGACATGTTAAAAGAAAACACCTTGATAAGAACACACACACCAAAATCATTTGTTTGGTCTATTTAATCACTCCTGCTGCACCAGTACTAACACTGTGCTAACTAAACAGTTTAAAAGAAAGTAGTATTCTATTTGAACATTAACTAGCAGATTTTGGTGATTAACAAATGCCATATTTGGGGTGGTATTAAATTTAGAGATGCAGACCTTTGACTGGAAGGTTGTCTGTTTGATCCCTGGACCAGCAGGAAAAATGTGTTTGGAGGGAGTGACTGAACAGTGTGCTCCCTTCCCTGAACAAAGCTGATGTGCCCTTGAGCAAGGCACTGAACCCCCAACTGCTCCAGTGCCAGTAGTGATGACTGTGGTTGTACCAGGCGTGTAGCAGGGGTGTTGCTGAAAAAAAAAGCATGTGTGCTCGAATAACTATCCTGGCTAAAGAAAAAAAAAAGTCTGTAGATGTATCTGTGCATGTTTACGCTGCTGTGCTATGCATGGGCTAACGACACATGAGCTGAGGGAGTTTGGTCTGTTACCAAGCTGTTGTAGCTAAATTCTCTAGTCCTGATGTTTTGGAAATGGTTAGTGTGTGCTTGGCTGGATGCTGAGAAAACAAACAAATGCTCTCTCAGCCTCATGTTCCCTTGGTTCTATGTTCCTTCAGTCCTATGTTTTTTTCATCTTCTTAATGATAGAACGGTGTGCATCTGTTTTGTTGTAAAAGACGATTTTGAGGATTTGAGCTATAAAACAGTACAAATGTAGGTGTTTTTCCCACAGGACATGATCATTTGACATGTGAAGATTTTGGTGTTGTTTTGCTGTGTGGAGGAATTTTACTGACATTGCCTCCCTGCGTGTTGTCTGGACAAAGACACTTTACCTGTGTTTCAACAGGCACAGTGATGAGTAGATCATGACAAAATGTTTCATTGTTGTTGAAATGCATTTACATTGATTATAACTTCTTTATGATAGTGCAATAGCTGAGCAATTTGATGTAGGCCATTATGAGAAAGTCATGCTGTTTTGGTCATTAGTTTTGCTTTAATAATTCCAGTAGGAAGGCAAACCGTGCCTTTCTAAGATTGTAATGACTGCCATTGTGCATTTTTAGGTGAGTAAAGTTAGTTTCCTCTTGGGTTTAGCACTTCAGATCTTCACAGACATTTGGAAATTCAAGAGACGTGATGGATCTAAATCAGTGTACTCGTTTTGTCTGCGGGGCCCCAGAGAGATGTGCAGCTTCCATTTGAAGTCAGATGTGTTGTGCCGAGACCTTTATCATGAATAGAATTATCCTCCTTGATTCGGTCCATTGAATTGTGATTGGCTTAGGTACACTAATTGTGCAATAAAGCCCCCTCCCCCTCAGTTTAATTGACCCAGACCACATCCAGCGGTCAGCGAAACATGTCACAGACGCCCCGAGGGTTTGTGAAATAATTGTGATGTCTTCAGTCTTCAGATGTAAATATCTGCTCATGCATTAGAGGGTCAGTGGGTGTTGGGTGGTGGATGGGTGTAACTATTGGTTTTCAATTCTCAATTCATGCCAAGAATATTTATACAGTGAGTGAGGTTTAATTTTTGGCAGGACGGCAGCAGAAGGGCCAGAACTACAGATGCGAATGTCCTTCACTGAGCCACTGGGTGATGAAGTTACACCACTGGCTGGCCAAATGCTGGAGTTTCCCTATCACCCGTTGCTCTTATGGCAGCACATACATCATTAATACAAGCCTTGGTATCTTATAAAATATTTCCTGGGTTATTTCCTGGATTACTCGACATACAATTTGAAGCTTGAAAACAGACGCTTTTTAAATGTGGTTGTGCTGCTACTGCAATAACTGTGCTTGGGCATGTCGGCAATTAATTACCGTAACCAGACCTTGGGAATTAACCGGCACTATTTAACTATGTAAATAATTAGGGTTTCAAAACTGCTGTCCAGTACAGCTGCTGGTCATGGAATCAAGGTCAAAACAGACACTTTTTAAATATGGTCGATGTCCAGCCATACACAAGGTTTTGAGGCTCGTTAGCAAAACTTTACCATGCCCAAAGCTGCATTCCTAACCTTCATTGAACTGCTTTATTTACCCAAACCTAACCCAAGGCTGGGGTATGACTGACGCCAGCAGAGGAAGACAGTAAGTGGAGACAGTTACTTTGTGGAAAAATAAACTCTATTTATTATATTCTAAAGGACTGACATGCCAGCTTAAAATTATGTATGAATAAGCCATACAACTTTGATATCCCCCTGGTGTTCAACACAGCAGCATTCATGCATGAGAGGGCAACGTGTCCACTGCAGCATGAACATGCTCTGTTCCTCCCACTGACACTTAAAGTAATAACGTCTTGGAGTGGAGATGAATTTGAGTTTGTTCTGCATAAGAAATGTGGATGTAGCAGAGCAAACAGAATTACACAGTTTTTATTGAACAGTCAGTGCAGCTGAAGAGCGCCTTGACTCGATACAGGGAAAGGGCTCAGCTCAGTGTCTTCACTTCAAAATATTAATCATGAAAGATCAACTTGAGTCTGGCCTTTTCTTCATTAGGAAGTGGTCTTGCATGTGCTGCAGAGCGTTTATCTATAGTTTTTGACAGCTAATACTCTAATGGGGAAAGCGCTGATGCCACTCTCCCCCTCACTGATACCTGCTCTCTACTGCAAGCATGGAGCCGTAAGCATTATGCAGTAATGCCTTTTTCTGAAGTACATGGGTTGGCACCGTTACTCTGAAACATTATGAAAAAAGCAGGAAAACAATCTACTGAAACGATGCTCTTGGTATTGGATTTTTGCATTAACTCAATTCTCGAGACCAATATTGGTGATCAGTGGTCTCAGAAAAGCTGTAGACTTTATAGGCTGTGTAAGCTCAGATCCTCTTATGCTATTGGACGTCAACAATTTGTGTTCAGTGCATTGCAAAAGGTATTTTGTGATGTAGTCACTTTTTTTTTTTTTTTTTTTTTAGTATACCCACTTCCCCTCAACCTGTTTCATATAGCTCTCCCCCAACTGGTGATTTCCTTCAATGAAGAATAATCTGAATACCTCTGGACAGATCCCAGAGAACCAGAGTGAACTTGTTGCATTTAGCTGTGGGTTTTATATGTAGGTGGAGAGAGCAATCCCAATAGCATCATAACAGGAAGAGAGCTGGTTTTTCCAAATGAGAAAAAGTGAGAGTTGCCCTACTTACTCAAAACACAACATGTATTGTGGTTGCATTGCATTCTGGTCTATTGAGGCAGTCGGTGGAAAAATTAGTTTTGCTGCCTCTTGTACGCTAGATTTCTCCATGTATGATTGTTGAATGCAGGCTTTGCTCTTTAATTCTGAGGGACTAACACCAAAACCTGATGTTTACTACTGATAGAACTAAAATAGACTGTTTTGCTGCTCCAGTAGCAAAATCTTGATATGATGTCATGTTGTCTATGTTTGGCCTGTTTCCAAAAAATTAAACACCTAGGAATGCAAAGTATATTGCCAGTTGCTCTTCTGCTGTTTTAAAGTCTTTTACGGTGGGTTTTTCCTTCACAAAAACCTCACAGCATGCCGCCTGTTCTGTCAGTCATTCCTTCGCAGTGCCATGCTGTCATGCATGTTTCCAGTCGGTTGGTGGGGAGGCTGCTAAGGAGTTGTAACGGTGCTGGGATGAGCTGTCTGTGACCTAGTTTTGCTGTCTCTTCGTTAAATTGTTAATAGATAGTGAGTGCAGCATGGAGTCTCTCTGGAGAGCCCAAGCTGCCGTGAGAACCAAAAATAGCTGCACGCACAGTCGGAAGATCATTTATTTATTTTACCAATTCCCTACATGTCCATGCTACCCTTGCATGCCAGTTTAGATGTTCTCTAAAAGGTATCAGCGGAAAAACAAACATGCAAGCATCATATAAGGAAGTGGTGATGGATGCAGTAAGGGACTGCTCCATTATCATTTTTCATTAATGATACTGTTTCCTTGGACACAAATTTGAGTGCCTGCTGTTACCGAGTACCAATCTGCTACAAACTCATTTTTTCCCTGTTTAATAACCAAACTGCTGTTCATAATTCATTTGTATAGATGCAGCCTGCTTGGGATTAGTGTTGTCACAGTACCAAAATTATGTTGTCCTCAGTACCAATAACAGCCAAGGTATGAGCTCATATAGTACTTGAAATGCAATAATCTACCCAAAATCATAGATTTAGATTTATTTCTATCAAAAACAGACCTGAAACTATGTTGCACTGATTGCACTGTAGGGTCTGTTTCACTACTACAGATAAAAAGTACCTATTGGTCCAAATGCTGCAAAACAGCACATTTGTCAGAACATGAGGCATTTAAAGTTGTTTGATGCAATAGCTTCTGTAACACATATAAGATTGGGCAATGTCATATACATCCGAATGCAGTGATTTTATGTGATTTTATATTCGGTATTAAACATGATCAGTGTTTTCCTGGCATTACAGCTAGTCCTAACAGCATTAGGGTTTGGCAAAACCTGTGAAAAAAAACATTTTATGACCATTACAGTAATTTTATACTCATTTCCATTGTTCACCTCACAAGTCTGGAGTGTTGGGTTCAAAGCATTTGGAACAGGGATCAGGCAGCAGTGTTCACCAATATGAGAACAGGTGATTGGATCAAGGTTAGGATTAAAACTCTCCACATAAACCCACATTAAAGCAGCTCCTTAAGACAGGTTTCATATCAGGTTCTACAGAGTGATACGCCTGAAGCTGCTGAGTAAAAACCCCTCATGCTAGAAAGGTTTCTCTGGTGAGTCACCTGAAATAAAAAAAAAACAACACCACAAATTTCAGAACATTTTAATGCATAACTGTGTAAAATCTGACAAAAATGCCACATGAAAATTAGCATTACACTGATATATCACTGGGGACAACACGACAGGGGGTGGAGTCCAGACCTGTGGGTCACACCGGGATAATCTCAGCGTGTTGAATAAGCCAAACTCTGCAAACTAATCTAGGGACTTGCCTCTAGGGTGAGTGCTCATTAATTTACCAGTACAAGAGGCACAGAGGACAGCAAGAGAGTTTAACCAGAGTCAGGTAAAGTTGTGTGCACAAACACTTTTGATGTATTATTTAATTTTTATTGCTGGATATTTTCAGTGGCTACTTAGGGAGCCCAAGATATTTTAGATTTCTGTAAAAAAATAAATTAATAAATTAATAAAAAATAGAAAAAAATGTTCCTAGATCACATTGTATTCTAAACCACAAGCAGAAGGGTGAACAAGATGTGACTTGCTGCTGTTTATCAAACCCGGGCACAGCTTGGCATGACTCAACCATGTCAAACACACAAGCCATATGTGCTGCATATAAATCATCATCATTATCAGTGTAATTATCACCGCTATCATCCATTAGCTGAGCGCCCTGTGACTGCAGCATATGGAAGTGGGAACATGCAAACTGCAGTTCCTCCGTGGGGAGACTGTGAGGAACGCAGCACCGCGGTACAAGCTGTGCTCAAGCCAAACTCCGATAGAAGCTAGCATCAAAGTCTGTGAGGTACTCATTATCCCCATGATATCCACTGATTCTGTGCCCTCTCACTGTTTAGTGTGCCACATTGTGGGCGCTCAGAGGCACATGTTAGGGACAGACTCATGATCTCCCTTCATCCGACTTCCTAATGAGGGACCGAGCTGGTTGACAGACCTGAAAAAGACTCTGCTGCCTTGGATTTGTGTTGACACTTTGTGTATTTGTGCATCAGTCTGCAGTGTGAAATGAGTAAGCTTCAGTAATTGCAGACGTTGCCTGTTAAAATGGCTCTGCTCTGTGACGGTCGGCTCGCCACAGGGGGAAGATAAAACAAGATCTGAGAATATCAACTGTACTGTCTCCAAATGAGAATTTACAGCACACAAAACACAGCTAAACTATCACTTCCTAGAATTTGGACATGGATCATGGAAGATGGAACATGTGTTACATGTTTTCAGATCTAATGGACTCAAGAACACATTTGCAGTTTTGTTTTTCAGTTGCATTTGGAGGGTCTGCATCAGGTATACAGACTGGACAATGCGCTGTAGATTGGACCTGAACGAACACACCTAGGTGACATATTTATTTTGGAGACAATTTTGCATTTAATTAGTCACTTTTGTGTTGCGAAGAGTTTGTGCCAACATCCACATTCAACACCTGAAATAAAATAAAAATCTCATTTAAAAGGAATGGAATATTAATCTCTGTGTTTTCCCTAAAAAAACATCCTGTAATGTATAGGTCTGACACTGTTATATTTCAGGCCATTTAACCCTGAATGAGCCGATTACACTGACCTAAAGGATTATTAGGTACACCTGTTAAATTTCTCGGTAATGCAATTATCTAATCAACCAATCACATGGCAGCTGCTTCAATGCATTTAGGGGTGTGGTCCTGGTCAAGACAATCTCCTGAACTCCAAACTGAATGTCAGAATGGGAAAGAAAGGTGATCTAAGCAAATTTGAGCGTGGCATGGTTGTTGGTGCCAGACGGGCTGGTCTGAGTATTTCACAATCTGCTCAGTTACTGGGATTTTCACGCACAACCATTTCTAGGGTTTACAAAGAATGGTCTGAAAAAGGAAAAACATCCAGTATGCGGCAGTCCTGTGGGCGAAAATGCCTTGTTGATGCTAGAGGTCAGAGGAGAATGGTCCGACTGATTCAAGCTGATAGAAGATCTACTTTGACTCAAATAACCACTCGTTACAACCGAGGTA
>OMLB01055506.1:0-30745 GCA_900302555.1 Myripristis jacobus
AAGAGTAAGATCATGATGGTCCGAACCAGAGATGACAGACAGGCAACCTTCCCTGACTTCTACCTATGTGGCAATTCACTCAGTGTGTGCAGTGAGATTACATATTTGGGCCATATTATTTCAGATGACTTGTCTGATGACAAAGATATCTACAGGCAGCGGCGGAAGTTGTATGCTCAAGCCAATATGCTGTGTCGGAAATTTAGCATGTGTTCTGTAACTGTGAAAATCTCACTCTTTAGAGCGTATTGTTGTACTGCCCAGCTCTGGTGTCGGTATAAACAAGGCAGCATTAGAAAACTCACAGTGGCCTATAATGACAGCATGAGGCTGCTGCTGAGGGCTCCAAGAAGCTCCAGTGCAAGCCATATGTTTGTCAGTGTCGGGGTACCTACCTGCCCTGCTGTGTTACGTAACTTGATGTATAGGTTTATGTGTAGGGCATCTGAGTCAGAAAATGACTTAGTTGCTGTTCTGGCTAACCCTGTACACAGTTCTGTCCGATTTTTCTCAAAACTGTGGAGTCACTGGCGAACATGTCTGTATGTTAGACACTGAATATGGTGGAAAGCTCTGTATTTATCTTTTATTTTATTTTTATTTCTTTTTTTTTTTTTTTTACTGTGCTGTTTTTTATTGTGATATGGATCACCTGGGTCTGGAATAAAGGAATAACTAACTAACTAACTAACTAACTAACTAACTTTCAACTCTGAACTATAAACTTTAAGCTCTAAACTCTGAATTGCATGAGCCCTTCACTGTAAACTCTGCACTAAAATGTAAAGTTTGATGTCCAAAGTCCAGAGTCCTGAACTCTAAACTCTGCATGCTGAACTCAAACCTGAAGAACAGAGCATAAACATCTGATGCACATGAGGAGGCAGGTTGCACTTGTGGCCACATACAAGTAGTCTGCAAAACTAAATGAAATTGCAATTTGTGCAAAGTGCAATATCTGAATCACAGCACCACCATAAATAAACTATTGTGGATTATCCAGGCATTACAAAGGTGATTTGGTGCAAACCCCAACAAAAATCGCATCATCCTCATTTTAGTAGTTTTTTCAGTAAAGATCCCTTTCACGAAGGTCAATATGCTTTTATGCTTTTTTTTTTTTAATCATATTGTGCAGCCCTACACCCAATCTGAAATCTGAGATCCAGAAATACCCCAGGCCAGCTGGATTTTGTACACCGCATATCCCACAGCCAAATATCATATCATTGCATTGCACATCATTAGCATAAGCTCTGTTTACTGGTGGCCATGTTTTGTTTTAAAAAAAAAAAAAGCAAGACAGCACGAAATGGCTACTTCAAATGAACAATACTAGTGAAACTAAGAGATTCCCTGAGAAAAGTGAACAGAGCTCCAGTCACAAGCTGTGCAAGTGAACACATCTTTTATTTCATTTTACTATGTCCTGCTTGCACAGTAGCACGCTGTACACAAGTTAATACTTTGTTACTATGACGTGAATGTTGCCTTCGCTGAATGCCTCTACCAACTTTCCAGTGTAATACTGTCAGTAATTTTATCCATGTTGTCAACTGGACCCTGTAGATCATGCCAGTAATGTGTGTTCAACTGAAAACTGTAAATAAAGAGATAGCTTCATATATACAGAGATAGAGAGACTGAAAGAGTGAATAGGAGGTGGCTGGACCTCCCACCACTGTCCTACTCCCACATTTAAAATCACTGCCCCTAATTTACCTTCCATGCTGTTTTCTTTCATTCCCACTCTGAACTAAACCTATAGCCAGCCGAGTACAGCAAAAAACCTCCTGACATACTCATACAGTCTGCTCCTATAACACAATCCCCCCCCGAGTGGTGACATCCCAGCAGCCTTCAGTCCTGTGTTCCTCACAACAGAGCCTACGGGCAGAAAATGGAGAAGACTCCAAGACCGAAGACATCCAGGAGGGAGAGGGAGACAGAAACCTTGTCTTCTCCAAAAGGTTACCATCCAAGATCCTCCAGTGCAGGGAGGCTCCCTGAGGCATCAGCAGCAAGGAGGGAGAGGCCGAGGAAGGAGAAGTCGGGGACGAAGGAGCTGAAAATGGAGAAGGATGCGAAGGTGAAGTCCACCGTGGTGGATGTGGACAACGTGAGGGTGGATGAGGAGAAGGAGCAGAGCGAGGAGAACCTGAGGCTGCTGGAAGTGGGGGAGCAGGAGGATGGTGAGTCCAGACAAAGGGAAATTCTCCATGGGTTGATGAAAAGCATCACTCTGTTGAAAAAACATCTATTTTTTAAGTTGCATTATGAGTTTCAAAGATTAAGAAAAATGCAATCCTGTAATCCCTGAGATGGTTGAGGGAACATTTCATGGACACTAAATTTCATGTAGCGAATTGTAAAAAGCAAATTGTAGCTGTTTAAATGTATATTTGGGAACAAATGAAATGTAAGCTTAACTTTGAATTCATCTTTGCTATTTGTTGTTTTCTCTATCTTGAGAGCTCATAACTCTGAACTCATAAATCCACAGAAAAAAGGGGAAGTCTTAAGAAGGTGCTCACCAGGAAAAGGTCAAACCAGATTAAAGCGGTTGACCCTTAAATGTTTCACTAATACATCTCATTCAGTGAATGATAAAAAGAGAAGTAGACAAATTAGAGAATGAGATTTAAGCTTGGCTGTAAAATATGCTTTTATACAAATTAGCAGCTTTTATTATAGCATTTTGTAATGCTGGTTATTGTGGTTAACATTTGTTTTCATTGCTTTAGTTGATTTTTGCTCTGATTTATGTCCATCTATGTTTCAGCAAATCTTCCCTCTAAGAGTTCAGCCAGAGCTTTGGATGCACTGATGTAAAAACACTACTACAGTTTGCACACAACAGCTATCTTCTTTGCATGAAATGCTTCATATTGTCTAAATGTAAACTCTGTATGTCTCTGCAGGTGTCAAGCACAGGAACCTGGGAGTGTTTGAGTGGCTACTGATGGTCTTTGTTTTGACCCTGGTTCTTTGCTTCCTCCCGCTTTCCATCTGGTTCTGTGTCAAAGTATGCAATTCCATCAGACAGACAGAAACCACATGCAGTGCACCTCACAGGCAGCCTGTTCTTGTAGAATTTCATGAAATGAACATATCTTCAAATGAGCTCTTAAAAACAAAGGGCCAGAGAAGTGTGTTTCCCTGAAAGGAGAGCATTACGTGGAAAAGCTTGTGTAAAATCGGTGCGTGATGATTTCTGCCTGACATTTCAATCAGGAAAAAGAAGATAAGGAGGGGGTTTTCTGTCCAGCAGCCGTGAGTGCTGTCTAACAGAAAATCCATCCCAAACTGAGCATATTTTTTTAGCTTCCCTTTCAAAATCCTCTTTATTGCTGCTAATCCTACATATAGTACATGCTGAAATTGACTGGAAGGTAAAATCAGTTTAAGGGTAGCTTTAATATGACAACTAGGGAAGCTTCATGTGAGTGGCCTCACAGAAGCAGTGAGCTGTCTGTGGAGGTGATTTTGGAATCCAGAAAGTTGACTGAAGTGTTGCTGAAGTTGAGGCTGAAGGTGATGCTAGGGATCCTTTTCCATAATGTTGTCAGACACTTAATAATAATAATCGGAACCTGTCAGTGGTAAAAACAAGCACTTTTAGTGAACGCTATTGAAAAATAATAATTATAAAAAGACTTGCATAATCTGGGGGCAAAAGTAGCATCCATTGTAGTGCCTTGAACTTGCAAAAAGACAACATTTTCAATCAAGAAATAATTTTGGTAATGTGGTGCTTTGTCTTCTCTGCTGTCCAGGAAAAAGCCCGTGGACTATCAGAATGGGGGCAGACTGTTAGAATCAAGAGTTACCAGAAAAACATGGCCATCTGAAATAGTATAGAGGATAATTGCTAAAGAAAGTTGGTGTCTCATATGTTTTGTCTTGCATACTCTTCCTCCCATCCATATGGGCTGTTTGACAGCGGCTGTCTTGATTGACAGGTGGTGAGGGAGCATGAGCGAGCCGTGATCTTCCGCCTGGGCCACCTGCTGAGGGGAAGGCCCAGGGGACCAGGTCAGTGTGTCAGAGGTGATTTACAGAGTGCTGCTATTCAGTGTGTTTGATTAAAGCAATTATTGTTCAGAATTTACATTATATGTAGACCTACAGGTTTAACAAGATATTTGCATGATTTCCTTAAAGCAAGTCAGAATGTTTCTGAGACCGTAAAACAGTCCTTCCCCTCCTGATTTATTCATGTTATTTTTGGTCTGGTTTCCACTCCAGCTGGAAACCAGACTGAAAACATTCAATGATTATGTGAAACCAGTTGGAAAACATATTCTGCTACATTCCCATTCGTAAAGTTTCCTGACTTTGCCCGAGAGTTTGTCAAACCCTGTCTGGAATATTGTACTGTAATATTTCTTGTAGCGGCATGATATGTCCTGACCAGTGGGGACCTGCAGCACAAACATTACAAAGAGCCAATAGTAAGGAGGTCAAGTGTCAGGTAACTCAGACAGTAGAAACGCATTCCCATAGTAGGAAAAAGAGAGAAAGATGAGCCAGGCTTAATGGTTTGTAATACTGCAGCCCTTTTCCTTCCTCCTCTCTCCAGGCCTTCTGTTCTACCTTCCGTTCCTTGATGTGTGTCAGAAGGTTGACATCCGCCTGAAAATGCTCAAGGTTCCACCTCACACGGTACAAAGCAAGAAGAAAACACAAAACACAGGCTACACTGAAATATTCAAAGCTCAGTCTGCTTTTGCATCTCTATGTAGGTTTCATAATGAAGAAAAAACACTTTTTTTCAAAAAGTAAGCCTTATACAAACATCATTGCACCTGTTATTTATTTCACAGCAGAATTTGTTAGTTGGGACAACAGTTAAAGGTGCACTATACAAAACTGTTAATGGTTGGTTGAAATGTGAACTTTAACTAAAATGATAAATGTGGAATAAGCAGGCAATTTCAGTGAGTGGAGCCAAAATAATGTGTTAAATGTTCGTTTTTAAATGATGAAAAACAATGGCATGCTGTGATGTTTAATTATATGTCATGCATATAAAAATGATCAGAAGTAAACTACTCATCAAAGAGACTGCTCTAAATTTCCCTCCCTGTGCCCAGGTGGTGACGAAGGACTTGCTGAGGCCAGAGCTGAGCTCGGTGTGTTATTACCGAGTAGAGAACGTGGCTCTGTGCAGCACGGCCGTGTCCAGCCCGACCTCGGTGCTTCAGACCCTGGTCCAGGCGGCAGCCAGAGACGTACTGGCCCAACACAAATTCACCCACATCCAGATGGACAGGAGGAGGCTCGGCCAGCAGATACAGGCAGCTGCTGACTCTGTCGCCTGCCGCTGGGGCGTCAGGGTGGAGAGAACCGACATGTGAGTCTGATGTTAAAAACTGAACTTGGTGTTGGCAGGAGACCTGGGCATGATATGAATTCATGTGGTGGTGAAATGTACTGATTAGTTGAAGGAGGACACAAACACAGGGAATGTATTTTATCAAGGCCAAAACACACTCTAGGTCAGAAGAAAACAAAAATCAGGAAAAAGGACCCGTAGGGAGACACACAGAACCAACATACACAAAAGACAAACACATAACGGAGACAGGATATAACAGAGAGAGAGAGACAAGGGGTGACAGAGAGAGAAAGACAGGAAACTAACAGAAAAAGAGAGAAATAGACTGTCAGAGCACAGCAAAATAGTCCTAAAAATAACTTTAACCACATCAAAAAACATGATCAAAGTAGATTATGCCAGTAGAAAAAACAACCAGTCCTTGTAGCCTTTTTGTTCATGTAGTTACAGTTGTGTGAGTATCAAGATTACTGTTTGGAAGTTATCTGTACTGAAGTTACCTGATCTACCTTTCAATTCAAACAGGAAGAAAAACAAGAAAAGAGACATTTAATTTCCTCAAAAACTACCACTAGATGCTTTGTTCATGTTCATGTGCTAAAAGTGTATTTTGAGAGTTGTCTTGCTGCTCCATGGAAGTGAATGGAGAGATAGAAAATACAGTACTTTGGATTACCAATCTGGAGCAACTGGATATTTTACCACCATGTGGACTCACACCCAGGTCACTATACAGACCAGCACTTTCCCAAAGTTATCTTTGTAATCCATGACCCTTATTGACCCTTGATCTATCTGTCGGTAATTTGGAAAGTCCCTCACATTTTTAGCAGCTTGTGGTTCCTTGTTTTTTTGCGGGGGAACCTTTCTGTTGCTGTGGTTTGAGTTTCTGTAGGTGGCACTCTTTTCTTTGTCTGTTAAGATATGGCAGCTATCATTTGTCACAATAAATAGTTGTCCTATTTAATCCAAATAAACTGCTGCTTCTGTTAACATGACACATCACTTCCAGTTGGGCAAAGAATTATTAAATAATTAACATCTTAAATAATAAATAATTAGTAAATGTAAAGGCCTTTGTGAACTGGCCATAAGTTAAATCATAGAATCATAGTGATACGTCATTTCTTCAAACAGATAAATCTTTTACTTTAACGTGCCCACTGACCACAGTGGATTATGTTGTGTTTGATTTCTTCTCAGAGAAGAGCTGAGTCTTCCTGTGGAGTTACAGCAGAGTCTGGCCACTGAAGCAGAGACCAGGAGACAAGATCATGTCAGAGTAAGAAACGACCCAACTACTGATATCTCAAACACTGATTTTTACACTTAAAAGTGACAGTTTGGATTTTTATACATATAGTCTATTGGAGTGTAACACATCCACCAAGATGGTGCACTGACTCCCTCAAGAATGAGCGCTTCACTGGGAGTGTACTGCTCCACAAAGAATGAAGTAGATACAGATCAGAAAACAACACAAAGGTGGCACAAAGCTGAAAGAATGTTTAGATGGATGCACAACAACACACTTTTTTTGTTTTCACTTTCAGCACTCTTTTCAGCCCCATGTTGTCCAAAAAGCGCAGCTATTTTATGGCAGACAATTTCCAGTCTCTATTTTCTTTATTCATTTTGGAGCAGTCCCTTCCCGGTGAAGCTCACGACATGGAAGGGGTTAATGAACCAGTCTTGGTGGATGAATTACAGTTGCATTGACCAACAAATACCACGATATTTGTCCAATATATGGGTAGACGGGCAGTTTTCCCACCCGTGGAACAGCCAGCTGTGTATTTCATGTGTGCCAAAGGACTCCTTTTTTGTCAGCAAAATAAGTTTGAGTTGATGCAGCGAGCAGTTTCCTGCTGCAAATACACACCAAAAATCATGCATGTCATGGTAAACCTCCTAGGTGAAACAGAGTTTATTTCATAGTATAATATTAATTCACAAGCTTTTCCCTTAGTGAAAGCATAGTAGAAATACATACTATAGCAATGTAGTAGATAAATAGTGATTAAGCCATCATACGCCTACCCATATAAGTGTTTTTACGTAGTCCGCCTAAGTTAAGTTTGAACGTAACGAACATATTTATAACACAAATTGCAGAAGCGCTCCAGCAGCCTAGCTTTGTACTCAGGCAACAAACAGACAAAGTGAAGGAGGGTTGAAATGGCAAGATGGCTTTACTAAAGCATCCCAGAGTTCATTACCACAGAATTAAGTTATGATATATAGGTTCTCTATGTCATAATGTTACATACAGAATCACTGTGAAGGATTCAAAGCACAGTATTTACATTATTTAGTTATCCTGGGAAGAACTGACTCTGTTGATGTAGCATCAACACAGCTCTCCATGTATGGCAGTGTCACTAACTCTCTGTTGTTCAGACAGCCTTACAACCACTTTGGTCTCTTATCCAGGCTGCAGTGTTGTTCCTTCACTTTCTTTCTGTTCCTCTCCGCGTTTCTATTCGACACATGAAAGTTTCATCACACAGAGCAGTGTAAATTTGCTCTTTGGGCACCAGGGCAAGTGCATTTGGCTTGATGTGGTGAAACACTTTTTGTGCAGTGTAAGCTGTGAAAACACTGAGTTGGTCCACATGGGTTGAGTTATTCTACCTTTTGCAAAAACTGCTCTATCGAAAAAAAAAAGCTGTGGTTCTTTGGCCCTGTTTGCTGATGGTCATAACCCCTCTTCTGCTCTCTTCTAGGTAAAAGCAGCAGATGGAGAGAGAGCTGCCTGGGAAGCATTCAGAGCTTACCTCCACCTCCTCCACCCCGCCTTGGTCCTTCCGCTACCCTCCGACTTCCTCAGCCTGACCCCTGACCTTTCACCCCTGCCTCCGCCACCACCTCCTCTCCCTCCCCCCACCACAGAGGAAGAGATGAGGGAAGGGGAGCAGATCCGTGAGGGGGAACCGGGGACTGACTCACCCATGATGTGACAGAGAGGGACCGTTAAAATGAAATGTTTCCTTGTGTTGTTATGGTAAATTAATGCAATTTGTGTGTAGTTGTACCATGAACACCTTCTCTATTAGAAACTGAGCCAATCGTGGTATTAAAAATGTGATATATTCAATCGCAAAATCCTTTATCTGACACACTGTTGACATGAAACGCCAGCTTAATCAATGACGAATTTAATGTTTGCTCGACTATTTATTGTCAAGTGTATTGTCACTTCTTGTCGAGTGTCTGTTCAGAACTGTGGACTGAATACAGATTATTTTTCACATATTTCATGCTTGCGCGCACACAAATATGTCCTTTGATTGCATGAAACAAGACAAATACATGGAAAGATTAAGTGTGGGGCAGGGTTCCACAGCCTATACATGGATATTTTAATTGTTTGTTAAAATAGAGAGCTGTGAACCTGAATAATTGTGTTTACTTCAATACAATTTCAGCTCTAATGACTTTATAATCAAATGTTTTCCTCCAAGCTAATACAGTTACAGCTCAGATTACTTTGTTTGCTGGCGCCTGTATTATCTTACATTGATCCTGAGATCACATGAAGCTTTATGTGACATTTTCCTGAATCATTTGCTGTGCTGGGCCTCAGCATTGAAGGGTTTGAGAGCCTCTGCTGTAGTCACTCAGAAGCATATTTTGCAATAATGCGTAAAAATGTGTCCATGTAGTTTCATGTAGTTCCTGATCTAATTTTCATTCATATATTGTGATATATAATTTGATGTTACAAGCTGACAGAAAATATCATCCAGTCTGGGCATATAACGCATTGAAAATGCATCAAAGCCTTTAAAGTCACTCCAGAAATGACATTTTGACATTTTGAATTGTAGGCTAGTTAAAAGAATTAAAAAGTTAAGACAAACCATCTGAGCCATCATTATTACGTAAAATGTATGCTTATACTGATAGCTTCAATCTGACCCAAAACATGCTCCAACCATTCTCATACTGTCAATACTTGATACTTGGACAGCTGTTCATGGATAATGATCTGTCCCATCTTTTATTCATATGTGCATGTCGGACCATATATGTTTTGGTAACTGTCTTATAAAACTAATCGGTGTTACTGGGATTATGGGTATGGTGATGATGGTGGAAAGTATGAAGCAAAGGCAAGAAATTCCACTTTTTTGTCATATTAGAGAACAAATACAAGAAAACCCTCTAAAAATCAAACACCACAGTTCACTCCC
This sequence comes from Myripristis jacobus, assembly GCA_900302555.1. NCBI lineage: Eukaryota > Metazoa > Chordata > Actinopteri > Holocentriformes > Holocentridae > Myripristis > Myripristis jacobus. The sequence continues at coordinate 9,538 of OMLB01055506.1, forward strand.
ATACAGAGTTGTACCATGTCCAGATCTGATGCCATATCAGCGTTTCTTGGTCTTCTTGGAGCTGCTGCCTGATTTGGTTTCTGATGTGCATTTCTTTGGAGGAGCCGTGCTTGTTGCCACTGGCGGAGAGGGATCTGGTGTTTTCTTAATCACTGTAATATGATCAGAGAGAGACATGGACCCAGTCATCATTTGACTGAGTGTAGGCCATAAGAGTTGCATTATTACAAATTGGTAGAACAGGACAAAAAGACACCAGGATCAGTCTAAGAATGAGATGTTCCTTCAGGGCCATCAACCTGTTTACTTCATTTGAATTGACAGTTTGAGTTACGACAGTGAAGTGGCTCTCCTACCTTTGGGCTCCAGACTGGAGCGACCCTGTAGTTGTCTCTCCAGGTCCTGGATCTTTTGCAGAGCTGCCTGGAGAGCTTCTTCAGCCTTCAAGGCTCGCTGCTCAGCACTTTGGATCCGCACCTCTGCAGCACTGACATACACATGGACACAAGTCTGGTTGTGTAAACTGTGTGCATTGTGCTACTTTTCTTGGGTTAAAACATGAAGATGACAGCAACTGGCTACATTTAATGACCCTCTTACTCAAAGGTAAACAAATAACAACATTACAACTCAGAGTTCCTTGAATAAGTTTGAAGTTTGATTAGAAGAAGCCTGGTTGGGATGATCCTTTGCTCCTTTGGTATGGAAACATCCTATTGTGTGTTCACAATGTGAGCAAGATAATCAACTATTCAAAAGAAGTCCTATTTCCTACAGATTTGAGTAACCCGGGAAAGTAGGGCTGATATGTGGACACTCAACAAGCTTATCATCACAGCTGAATTTTTTAGGACCAACAGCACATCAACAGTCAGATTTCTGTGTTTCCTTGTTACCCTACTGATGTGATTTTGTTCAGAGAGTAAGTCAACACTGAATCACGAGCAGAAACTTTCTGCTTGTACTACCCTCTAGGTGTTAAAACCTTCGGGTATATTATACTTCAGGTCACACCCAATCAGGGATGTGACAGCGGTTGTTTTTAACGGCTATGGTAATGACAAAGTACCTGTTGCTAGTTCTTGGCTATTATTTGAAAAACTACAGGCATAAATGAGTTTGCACGGTGTATTAGAAATTAGGACTACCTAATCCATGCCTGCTGGCTAAGCTGAGCTAACTCATCATGATGAAACGTTTTGAAAGGCAACACTAAAGCAATGATGTTCAGCCAGGGTGACTTTGCCAACTCATACTAACCAAGTAGCTCCTCTGGTTATATAAAACAAACTGAAAACGTAAAAGACATCCTTCCCTGTGCAGCAGGAAACAACTATCAGACACTGAGCAAATGGAAAAGCTTTCATGAACTGGATATAGGTCTAATCACTGTTGTGTTACAGCAGGTAGCCACAGAGAAAATCACATTTTATATCAACAAATTATAAATGATTACTTTACAAAGTACCATGAAGAAAAAATATTAAGAGATTATTGGTAATATTATATATAAAATACACATTAAAAAAGTCAAGTCAACATTAGGAGGACACGTGAAGGAAGACTTACCTCAGTTCCCTCTGCAGTAATCCCACTGTGGCCAGAGCACTGAAACCATCCTGGGCTTCATCAGTAGCTGGAAACACAACCAGCTCCTCAGTCTGACAGGCACACAGACAAAGAAACACACTCAGTTAACAAGAAAAGGAAAGGTAGTGCATTTTGTATTCTTTCTTGGAATGCATAGATCTTACTTACAGACCTTTACGATATACTATGTGTTTGCTTACATTAGATGAGTTGTAACTCGGACTGACCTGCCTCAATTCAGTAGATGGGGATAATGATAATGTCAGGTTGTTTTTTTAAGGAGAGGCATCACAGATGGTATTGGCAATTTTGGCTACACTGATCTATTCTGATTCTTTCTAATATTTTCTTTTAAACTGTAAGCAGTGGTAGGCTACAAAGTGAAAAAAGTGCATTTCATTTTCAAGTACCGTATTTGAATACAATTTTGATATATTGGCACTCTACTGAATGTTTCCATTGTTCCATTCATTTTAGTCCATTGAAACTGTGAAACTTACCACAATGAATTTACAGCTGTGGTTACTAGTTACTTTGCAGAAGAAGCTTTTACATGCAGAACTTAAAATATGGTGCATAGTTGAAGTGTTAACTAGCCAACAGTATGTGGAATGGCTAGAGCTACATTAAAATATTTTTAAATGTCAATGCAGCAACTAATTAATTATTTATTATAATCTGAGACAGAGAAAAAATGTTTAAGTCAGTACGTACTAAAATGTGTTAATAATATAAAAAAACAGAAAACTACCACCACATGTCCACATTCAACATATAACGATTAATGATGTAATGATATAATGATGTGCTCCCTGACTTTAAAAGCATTGAAAAGGTGTGTGAAATAATTTTCCCTGTTAAATAGTCCAAATAAGGATGCGTGTGACTGGTGCCAGTTCTAACCCCGTCCAGCTGCACACTGCTCTCTCCCAGCCTGCTCTCTGTGAGGTGTCCATCGTACTGAATCAGCTTCATAATGGGGCTCTCGTGGTCCGATGGCTCACCCTGCAGGACAACATCAACACTGTTGGTGACACAGGTTGGTCAAAAGAGCCAAGGGTTATGGCGAGCATGATATAAAAGCTAATCACAATCATGAACGCCGGCAACAAATACATAAAAGAATAAGTTACAAAACAGTTTCATTTTTCATTTTAGTTGCCACTCCAGCTTTATGGCAAAACAGCAAATGCAATGCATGTGTGAAACTAGTTGGAAAATGCATTCTTTACATATCCCTGTAAAGTGACCCTTTTGTAAAATTTCCTGATATTCCTTGATGTCAACAGAAAATTTATCATATTCCACAAGAGTCTGTGTGTTTGTCTACAGATCTCTACAATTCCATGATACTCTAGAAATTCTATAATTAGAAGGAACCCTGAATATAAAAATCGGAGAGGAAAACATAGTTTTCTCATGTTAGGTCTTTTACCTTGTTAACACATACTACATAGGCCTGCTTTTACTTTTTTTTTTTTTTTTTTAAATTTAGTCATTTTTTCAGACCTTATGATCTAGACTTTTTTTGTAAATGCAGTAGGTTATTGTTCAGGCATTGTTCCTTTTTACTTCAGAGTAAACTTTTTTCTTGGCACATGTGCAGTGTAGCTTAAACCTTTCACAAGTCCTCTTTACTTCGCTCACTCATATAAATGGCTATAAAGCTTTGTTGCTGCAAATGACTACAAAATATGTGTGGCCTTGCCACACACGTCTGTGGTCTAAATTTAATTATGCATATTTCATACAAACTGTAATAATACCTGAAGTATCCCTTGTTCTTGGTGTTCATCACATTCATCAGTGCTCTGTGAAGAATCAAGAATATCATCACTGCCACTGTATTAAGTAACTAGGAGTAATTAGGCATTGGTTTCTATGAGTAACATATCTACAGTAAAGGGTGCTCAAAATGAATTATAATAAAAATATAATAAGATACTTGATCATGCTTTAAAGAGAAACAAAACTAACAACATTTCCAAATAATCATTTTTTATCACTGCTAAAGTTTCATGTTTTAAGATCCATCTCGTAACATTATTACTTCACCCAAAGAAGAAAATGAAACCATGTGGTTATTCATGGATCATTTTAAATCATGCAGCAACATCTGCTGTTGTGTGATTTATTCAAAATAATTTAGTGAGCATTTCATTTTACTTAATAGACAATGAAAACTTTTGACAGTGTGCGGATCATTTAAATGTATTGTGAACATCATAACAAATTATCATATTCATAGGACTACCTCTTATAGGTAACTAATCACTGATAATATGCTTTTACTTATTATGCCCTGTAGGCAATACTGTTAAGGTTTTATGAGTGCTTTTACAACACATAAGTGAGCCTTTTGTATTCTTATGGTGCTCATAGATCATCATGAGTGCACTGTGCATTATAGATATGGCACTAATAGAAAATGTTGAATTACTACCTTTGAGGTGAAGTCAGTTTCTAATTGTATAACAAAATATGGAGACACTTCTAGCTGGCAACATCCTTGGCTTTCTATCAGTAATTTTGTAACAACAGAATATAGAATAGCATATGAATTATTGATCATAGGGGAAACTCCTTTTCACTTCAGCACAGCTACACAGCAGCCCTGTAGCTGGCAGGGATTCAGGCCCTCATTCACAAGAGGTTTGTGCCAGGAAGGTTTTAGCGCTATATCACCAAAACAGGCAGAGTTTTTCCACCTCAAATCTCAGATGAGATCAGAGAATACTGCAGTCAAAAGCTAAACTGAGCTTTGGTAGAGTGTTGGGCTGTGTCGTTCTCTGCGTCCACATGGTGTTGAAATATCCTCATTAGCTGCTCTGTGCTCCCCTGGGCTGCTGATCCACAATATTGCACTTCTTTCTCTCGTTTCACTTCCATAGTGCAGCAAAACGGCTCATAAAATAACAGTCAGTACCAAAGCAAGTGGAAACAAAACATATTATCACAATATAAAAAAAAATACAAATGCTGGTATCCATTTTTGAAGAAATTAAACTGCTCTTTTCTTGTCATTTTCCAATGTAAATGGGAAAGTAGATCTGGCAAGTAGTAACTGCCGGATTATTACACAATTACATTACAAAAACAAAATGGGTTTGGAGACTTGTTATTTTTTTATTGGGATGATCTGCTCTGTTTCTGTTTGCTTATGTGCTGAAAGTGTTATTTTGGGAGCTGTTTTGCGATTGAAGAGAATAGAGAGATAGAAATAGAGTATTGTGGATTAGCAGCCCAGGAGCAACTAATGAGGATGTTTCACCACCATGTGGACTCACATAATGGCCAGGTAACTATACCACCCAACATTACCAAGCTTGAATTTTGGGGAAAGTGCAGCCTTGTTGAATTTGTCTGGCAGATGAAACTCTTGTAACTGAAGTTGAAGAAATTATTAGCCAATCCGTGTTCTATTTTGTTTTTCTTTGCCCCAGATCTTGATTTGAAAAAAACTCTTAGTGAAGAAAACAAAAAGTCTGCGCTCTTATCTCATGCTCAGATGAAAAACAAAACAAAACAAAACACAACATGAGACTGCCATCTCAACACAGTTTTACTCAATACAGTGTTCAGTGTTTGCTATCACAGCGGCTTGTACCTGTCTGAATGAAGGATAGACTATCTGGTCCACCAGTAACCCACCAGGTTATCTCTCCAGTGTGGTCACAGCACCACAGACAATGTTTTCTCTGCACTCAGGCCACATCCAAACAGGATCAGGCATTGTGGCAGCGCATGTTGGTTTGTGTGGAGGTGTAGGCATGCAACTACATGGCCCGTCTGCCTGCTCTGTTTGTTCTCTGGCTACGTGATTGGCCAGCACAGCGTGACATCACATTTCAGGTTGAATGGTCGCAAAAAAATCTGGCGTTTTTTTGCCAGATGCTGCTGCGTTTTTTCACGGAACCCTCTGCGACGCACCCTGCCACAGCCACAACACAGTATCCCCATTGTGTTTTTGCTGCAATGCGTGATCCTGTCTGAATGCAGCCTCACTAGGAAACGCTGTTTAACAGTTCGGATGACAGAACGCCATGTACATGTATAGTTTGTCTCTAGTGACAAGGGACAGTTTCCACAATGGGTTTCAAAATATGTATGCATATGAAATATGTATTGTTTACATTTTTAAAATTAATGTCCCAGTGGTTACAGTGTGTTGTTACTGTAACCATATGTCTCCATACCTCCGTGGTCTGAGTGTGACTGAGGTCTCCCAACTCTGCCTGACTCTCATCTTTGACCTTCTCCTCTACTACAGGAAGTGGTGAAACCTCCATCTTCACCTATAAACACACACACCCACACACACACACACATACACAAACACAGTGCTATGCCTAAAAGACGATGTTTAAAAGACAGATCATTTGGTTCCCATACCATTATTTTACAGCTGCATCATTATTTGCAATTAATTCACATATGCAAAATTAATTTAGGTCTATTTCCCACCAGAGACTCTACACTGTCTGCTGGGGAGACTATGACATCATTGCCAGAGGCGGGGTCAAGCTGGGTGACAGACAGCTCCACAGGACTGCCTTTCACTGTAAACAGCAGGATTCCACAGGTCTCCACCCAATCACTGCACTCTTTCTGTGGAAGCACACGCACACACACACACACACACACACACACACACACACGGTTTGTTGAGCCAAGTCTGAAGGACTAATCTGTAACAGCAGTATGTCTCCCCCTGCTGGAGGTTAACATGGATTTTGATGTTGTCTAAGGTTTGCCTGTATTTGTCTTATCTATTTACAAAGGAGTAAAAGAGACATCCCGTGTTTAGATGGTTGAATGAATTGTTTTGAACTGCTACATTTTTGCTTCAGCAGGTCCTTTTATCTCCTATTTGGCCTATTCTATTCTAAACATCAAGTTGCCTGCGAAAACAGAGAATTCAGCAGGTTAATTAATACTCTAACTAAGACAATGTCCTCTTGGCAACAAAAAGGTTTTCTATTAAACACAGAGAACAAAAATAGCAAAACAGAAAAAAATGGGGGGAAATGTGTACATGAAAGAGTCACTGATAAAACTATTAGGCCACACAAGTTCTGCTGTCATCAGTCACTTGTAATACAAACATAAAAAAGGTCACAAAGTTTGAAGTCTGTCATGTAAAAAAGGCAAATATATTTTGTAAGGCCATGCCCATTGTCTGCTAGTCTTTTTGGCATGTATGTGCAAGTGTGGGTACATAAATTGTGTGTCTCACTAGGAATGGGATGACATGAGTTCCACACTTCCACACTCCGCCCCTCATGATATGATATGATACGCAATATGGGGCTGACACATAGATACAACCACAGTGCATTGTCAAAAACTAATTACTAATACCTGTAATTTCTTGCACTCAAACATCTCATTTTCAGCCTCATCTCGACACAAGGCCTTGAGAATCTGCTCCTCCAGGATCAGCTGGCATGAGCTGGAGTGAAAAGAAACTCAATGAGGGAACTCGATGAAGAAATCATTCACTAGTCATTCACCATGTCAGTCATGTTGTGTTAAAGCCTGAATTACAAATTGACTTTTAACCTTGAAGGAATTTCATAAGTGTCAGCTATCGTTTTATTCACTGTGTATTGTGTTTGGTTTGTGTACAGTAGGTTTTTGACCTGCATGCCCTTCATGTAAAAAGTCATATCTTTTGCACTGCATTTACGTGCAGTACTTCAGTAAACATGAACACTCTCTTCACTCCTGTGTGTTGAAGAGACAGGTGGAGCTGTATATCTGACACTATTTGAGTCTAGGCTATAGATCACTAACTGTAATGGTCATCTTTTAATTCATTTTTTTTAATCTGGGTTTCAGCAACTATATTCTTGAATCCCAAGCACACACAGTGCTCTACTTACACAGCTGGTATAGTTATTATAAGAATACTACACCTACAGCACATTTATTTTTTCATGTTTCTACTTTTCTTGTTTAAGGTGGTGCCACATTTTGTTTGCATAGCTATTTACCTTATTTTACTGCTGCACTAACTGCAAGTTTGTCCAGATAAGTACATCTGCTTCGTGTTGGTATTGTAAATTGTAAAATTGGGTATAAAAACAACCTGCTACCTTGTGATGTATCTGGAGAAGTAGTCTAGTTTCTGGGCCAGTGCCATAGCATCCTCCTGCAGTTTCTCTAGTGAGATTTTGTTAATGGAGAGGTCCTGGTCCTGGTCCTGGTCCTCGCTGTGGTCTGGAACCATGAGGAGCAGCAGGTCCAGCATCCAGTGAATCATAGCCTTATGAATGGAACTGACCTAGTGGAGAAAGAAATACTAAAACTAAAACTGAAATGAGGCGAGATTTCTAGTTGGAATCCCTGTTCCTGCTTGGGGAAATTCAGGTCAAGGCCATCAATGTGTATAAGTACAGGCATGTGAAGCTGGGCATCATTGGATAAGTGCACGGGAATTCATCCAAGTGTTTTTCTTTGTTTTACTCTTAGAGATATACTTTAAAAATGATCAACATCAGCTGACTGACAGTAATCAATTCTTGAAACTCCGCTTCTATTTTTCTTTTGGATGTGGGTTTTATTGGCATTCAAGATGATTTATTTCACCCCAGCTTATGGGAATGCATTTGATTGGCATTTTATTTTTTAGCAACATTTGTCTTAGTTTGTGTTTGTGTTAAATTCCCCTTGAGAATCAGATGGAAATGTGTTGGTACTCACGTCCTCACACAGTCTCTGGTCCTCTATGTCAAAGAAGTTGGACTGGCTGCTGATGAACGTTTCCATGGTGCCAAATATGTCTTCCACCTCTATGCTGCTTCTCACACACACACATACACACACACAAGTTTCTCCATTTAGATAGCATCGGAACATATAATTACATCATTAAAAAATGTAACCTTTTATTTCTGTATTACATGTCCTCTACTATTAAGGAAGCCTGGTTTCCTTCCTCGCTTTCTTTTTCTTCATTAAAGCCAGTAAAGACTGTCTTTAACTCATAAATCATTTATGCTGAGACAGAATAATGTGGAGATTTATACTCAAGAGAATTACATGAAAGACTCATATTCAGAATCAGTGGTGTTCTTGACTTCTGAATGAACAGAGGCTAGCTTCTTGTCCTCTTACTTGACATGTGACTTGTTTTTGTCCTTTTTGTTCTCTGTTTGCATGCTGGAGACATGTTGCAAGGCTTCATCAGCTAGACTCTGCCAACTGCACAGTGCAGTCTCCAGCTTCCGCCAGTAAGAGACAGGCATATTATCCGGACGGCCAATCTCTGCCTTCAGCCTCGAGGCCCAGGAATCCATCCATTTAACAAGGGACATGATTTGTCTGTAGATCCCTGCAATCAGTTAAAACAGTCTTAAACCCTTTGAACTTTGATTTTGCCATTGTTTTATGGCTGCACTATTACATCACATAGAACATATCTCATATGTCTTGTGCATCATTTTACACACACTGTGGGATCTCCACTAGAATTTAAAATATAGTTCTGTGGGCTTGAACAAAGCGCAGCCGCGCAGAATGTATTTGTACAGATGAACTCACTGATGGGACTGGCAGGGCTGAGGAGGTTGATTTGAGAAACAGTGTCCCATTAAAACTTACTGAATTTCTTCATGTTAAATCAAATTTATGAATTTATAGACCACATGCAAGATCATACAAAAACTAAGAATATAATAGGAGCAAAGAAAAACATTCAAAATATAATCACAGCTTGTGTTTGAAAAGAAGAACAACAGGAAACTGATTTTTTTGTTCGTTAGTTGCACTGCCTTAGCTGCACTACTTTTGTATTTCTACCACAAGATGACAGTGTGAGTTGTGCATGATAAACTGCCACCTGCATTACTGTCATCAACTGGGATGCGGTCAAAAGAGCATGAGTTACAAACTAAACTAGTCCCAGGTGAAAACACATGCATCTACTAGCACATGTTGCTTTGTGGAGCTCAGAAAATCAATATGGATTCAGCCAGAGATTCTTATAAACACAAAAAGAATTTCAGAGGAGCTCTATCATTCTAAGAGCAGCTAATAGTGCTAGTAGCCTGAGCACTTATCTGCACTTGAGCAAGGCATTAACCCCTCACTAAAGCACTGTGGGGCAATACAATAGCCTGGCAATCTCTCCCTAGATAAATAAAAATATTTAAAACTCTGTGTATGTATCAGCCCTCACCGCTTTCTCCGCTGACTCGAGTGTCCAGCTGTTTGAGGAGCTCAAACACAAGACTGTCCAGTTCCCTCAAGCCCTCCTGGCCTTTTGGGGGTGTTCCATCTCGGGCTGGGTGTCTGCTGAAGAGCTGCAGGCACAGATCCACCCAGCCCTCTTGGAGACGCCCAAGCTCACACAGCGTCTCTTTGCATTGGAGCAGCTCTGTGCCCCCGTACCGTTCGCACTGCAAGGTCAACGTCTGCAGGGAAAAAAAAAAACACAGAGGAAGAAAACAGGACAGAACTGCACAGGGCACTTCTCTGTCCACTGTACACAGTGGCTGCTATGTCCCAAAATAATACTTTTAGCAAACACATAAACAAGCACAAACAAAGTAGATTATGCCAATATAGGAAATAAGTCCCAGTGTGCATTTTTGTGTAATTACAATTGTTTGTGATGGCTCTATCAGGTTGTTTCTTCTTGGCACAAACTTACTGTGTGCATGTTTCCTCCAAACATTACTTGCCAGATCTACTGTTGAATTCTTATAGGAAAAAAACAAAAAACATTGGCATAATCCGCTTTGTTCATGTTTGCCTCTGTGCTAAAAGTGTTTTTTACATATAAGGCCCAAGTAATTATACAGCCCAACACTCTAAGTTCAGTTTTCCTTTAAATAGCAAGCAGTTCCACCACCATCTTTGTAACTTACTAAAGAACATCTTCAACTGCAACATCCATCTAAAACTGGGAAATGCCTATTTTCTGACGAGAGTTATGAGATGGGATGTGCCAGAATTGACTGAGATAGATAGAACAATGTGACAGACAGATGACAGAAATGTGAGATGAAACAGACAAGGTATATGAGAGACAAGATGGATGATGGGGAGGGATGCTTTCATGAGGAAGTGGGGCTTTGACTATTTTAAAGAATACAGTCAACATGTAGGACCACACCAGTGATTTTGCATGTTTAGTGTAATATGTGCAAAATGTATATACTTCATGTTTCTGTTAATCTTTTCCCAAAGCAAGCAGTCATATTTCATATATTTTTCTTTTCTCCAGCCGTTTGGTTTCCATTCATTCCCCTAGGAAATGAAAATGACTTTTCAGAAACTTCAAACTTTCTTAACAGCAGTATTCCATCATCACAACAAAGTCGTCCACATTCGTTTTCCTAAAAGCAGCAGCACTGTTGTGTTTTGATGACTTGAAACTGGAATGAATGAAACGCTCCCTCTCTCACAAAATAGTCCCAGGGAATCATCAAAACATCTTGATGATGAAATCTTGATGATTTGCGAAATGGTTTCTTGAAATATAAAATGTGGGTAAACTATAGTGCACGAGCCAAACATTAAAAATCACTGGTATGGTCCTTAAAACATGGACATATCACACTGTCAGACAAACAGACACACACACATACACACATACACACATATTCGCACACAAACACCACAGTAACAGTGCTGTCTTACATTTGACCATTGCTTCAAATCAGCATAAATTTCTTCCTCTGTGTCCTTCTGATATTTTGGATTCGGACTCCTTGAAAATCAGAAACCACATCATCACCACCAGATTACACAGAAATCTCCAGCTGCTTTTGTACAGCTTCACAGTATAGAAGAAATATAAGATTAAATGGTATAATAAACGTAATAAAAAGTGGCACCAGGACTGAAGTATGACTATTCTTGCTCTCAATGTCACTCCAGATCAAGGTGTTGACTTCAATATAGTGACATTATAATAACCTCCTTTGGTCTCTTGTCTTGTCCTTACTTGTTCTGCGCGGTGCAGAAGGTGAGCCACTTGGTGACGCCTTTCTGGATGGTGCTTATCTGTTCACACTGAGCGTGCTCAGTCTTCCTCAGCTGGGACATAAAGGCAGCCAGCTGATCTTTCCACTGGTCAGTGAGCTGTGTGATGACGTTCAGTTTCTCTGTGTCCTACAGCAGCGCGGTCATAGTCAAGGACAGGAGATCAAAAGATATTTACAGAGTGCATCACGTACAGGAATTTGTCTTGGTGACAGTGGCACAGAGATTTGTGAAATATGTCGGAATAACATGGTAGTACATACTCATACTTAAGACACAGGTATTGTGCATGATAACACATTTCCTAAATTCATATTAAAACAAAAAAGGATAAAAGCATAGTACTAGTGGCAGTGCATGTCAGAAAAATATGGTTGAGTTAGGTCTCATTCAGATTTTGTTTTAACATCCATTTCAGGTGATCCAATCTCAGCAGAGATAGACTGCTGTTCACATCAGGCATTATAATGCATTTCAAATGTGTCTCCAGGGACTACTTGTGATTGGATTTGTGATCACAGACTCAGATCAGCCAGAATTTCTTTTCGTACTTTGATTCATCTGCAGTTTACTCCATCTCCCTTCCATCCCTCCTCTCACCTCACCTCTATATTCCATTCTTTATTACTTATCCCTGTACCAATGCATTCCTGACAGCATCTAAAGGTGTTTTAAGTGATCAGATCACAGTGCACCTTCAAAATGCATTGCACCTGTTCACACCTGTACTTAGAGCTGTATGCTTGTATTAAAGCCAAGAGTGAAAGGTGTTTTATATGGATTATATGGATGCAGTGTTACCTTTAAAGTGAAGAAGATGACAGGACAGTGTGTACATTGGAGTTGAAGAAGAAGACAGTGCAGTGTGTGAACTGGAGGAAAAGAAGAAGAAAGCTTAGTGGTGCCTTTGACCTGAAGAGGAACAGAGCTTTGGAGGTGAGGAAGAAGAAAACTTGGTGTGTACAGTTTGCAGATGAAGAAGAAGAAGGGCTCAGTGTTACCTTGTGTGTGAGGAAGATGGTGCAGTGCTCTGCAGTCTTGGCCCAGCCCTGCTCACTGACATGCAGCCTGCTGACCACCTGCAGTTTCTTCAAACTGATCACCTGTCAAAGTCACACAACAACACACTGAAACTGCTTTGGATCACACTCACCTATTCATGTTACAACTGTTTTTATTTATTTGCAATATGCAAATGTGGCAAACTTGTTTAACTATTGTATAAGCTACAAGTCAGGTTCAGAGCCACAAGGCCATCATTGGCTGGCTTTACACATTACAACATTTGTGCAAGTAGTCACTGGCTGCAAATGAGACTTACTGCCACTGAGTCATACTGAATATTCCAAATGATGAGACATAACCAATTCATGATTTTCACTGAACGGTTTTCTACTAGATACCCTTTATGAAAAAGCTATGTTACACAGAACTTTGAAAGCGTCATTTAGGTAAAAGTATCACAAATATAGAGGACACTATGCTCTTTGATGCCATGGAAACACCTCAAGGCCTTCACAGGTCTTTAACTGCTGATTTTCCAGACTGTGTTATATTTCGAAATACATTTATGACATATCTGTGGTAATACATAGCACATACTGTACTGTATAACTGTAAAAGACTATGGTGCAGATTGCATTTGCAGGTTGCAGCGCTGCAAATCTCATGTCACCACGTATTGCTTCATCAAACTCTCCAATGATTCAGTTCCAGGGATTAATACCTTTCCCATTCCTTCTGATGCCAGTATCAAAATTCAGCAATCTATGACTCATTCAGAATTCAACAGTAAACCACAATAGCATCAAAGGCAGCATTAGTTCATTCAACTGGATAGCTAATGGTGTTATTCCAGCAGGTTGGACAGAGCAGTGCTCCTCATACAAACCTTGAGGGCCAGGCTGAAGGTGGCCTGACTCCAGCCATCTCTCTCCTCAGTCAGCCGGAGCAGCTGAGCCTCCAGACGACGTCTCTGCATCTCATACAGCTCATGATAAGTCTGGACCAGGCTGAGGGGGACACGAATACACACAGGCTGACAGGGAACAGACTAGGGCTGAACAATTAACTAAAATATTATCACAATATGGCCAAGCACAATATACACATCGCAGGAGCTACAAGCTTTTGATAAAGGTAAAATGTCTGACAAAACATTATTATAAATTCATTATTCTGGTTCTACAGACATGCCCTGGCCTATAAATTGTATATCCAGAGGTAAGAAATCATGTTTGTTTGGTGCAGACCCCAGAAAAAAAATCACATCATCAGTTTAATATTTTTTTAGGGAATATGAAAATTATGATGCAAAAATGATCACTCTCACTAAAATCATGATTCAAATCAAAATTGCAATATTTGTAATATAAGTATTCGCACTATAATTTTTTTTTAACATATAATTCAGCCCTAAAATAGACACTACTGCTGCTGCTCCATCCACACAAGGAAATGTGTGGTTGAAAATAAGTTTGTTCCTTCATCCGCTGCTGGAAGTTAGTGGAAAACAGTCTGATCACTAGTCACTAATAATAATTTGATTCTTTTTGAAATTCTTCATGGAAGAAAGGCACTGATGCAGGATAAATACACAAAGGAAAACTGCTATAGTAAGCATTATAACAGTTGATTCTATGTTTTATTGCAGGTGCGAATAAACTTAAATCGGTTCAACTTAAAGGCAAACCAAATTTTAGACTATATAAGAACTTGGCTGATTATCTACCAGCCACGGCCAAAAATATCTGTTAGCATTCTTCAAGTGGTGTTGAAAACACCAGGTGATGGCAACTGTACCATTTTTATTTTTATTTTATTTTATTTTATTTTTTGTTTATACCAGGTGATGGTAATTGTTGTAAATTAACTTTACATGCTGGCTTATGATCTGTCTGTGAGCCCTGGTGTCACCCTTTTGGATGCCATTGAATGTATTCTATACATGTAATCCTGTAATGCTGATCAAGGCTATTTGTTTGGGATATCAAAGCTAACTGTTTTCCAAGAGCAGCTGATTTTTTTTCATGCCTTCAACTCTTCCGACAACTAGTTTCTTCAGCGGGTAGCGAGCCACTGGAAATGTCTTTCCTTTTGTAAAGTATGTGGCTGGAAAAACAGTGAGGGTGGCAGGTTAAATTAAGCATCTCAGACTGAAACCTGTTTTATTTTTCAGAGGGGGAAGCACACTTTGACTCACTCAGAGTTTCTGTGCACCTGATCCAGCGCCTTGGCGAGCTGCTGCTGAGCATGCTCGGACTGCTGGGACACGATGGCATCATGGTCTCTGATCTTCGATAGTTCCCTAAAAAACAGAGAGCACAAACACACAAACACATGGACAAACATAAATACAGCATGCATGCACACACATGTCACGCATTTGTCTAACTCTAATTCTTGGGAGTGGCAAGTCATTGTCTCATTGTTACCGACGGTGTAAGCTTTTTTCATTGCTTGCATTCTACCATCCCATAATAACACAAACACATACTCTGCCAACACGGTCCAGCTCAACAGCCCATCTCCATCTTTTCATGTGCTTTGATTGAAGAAGTGGATTCTAAAACTGACAATTTAATACGATTGAGTCTATCTAGTCATATCAAAAAATCGAATCATAACAAAAAACCTCTTCTAATACAAAGGGAATGGCAGTTTCAAGATTCATTTTGAATTTTAGGTGACTGAACACCAAAGCTGACCTCCACACACACACACACCCTGATCCCCTCCCAGGACCCCAAGCCTACATGTTGAGCTGCTGCATGGAGGTTTTTAAGTGAAATATCTCCTCGGTGAGCCGGTGGTCGAGGGCCCTCTGAGCCAGGGCCTCGGCGTGGAGAGCCTTCAGACGGCGGGGGATTCGCTCCAGCAGGGACTGATACCTCTGTCTGGGCACACAAAACACAAGAGTTGCTGGTAAAAAGGTTTCCTAATTTACCACTAGATATAAATACCAGCAGTAAAAGATTTGCTCCCTGTTGCTACAAAATAAATATTCTTGTTGTCCTCAATAATTGGAAAACATTTTTTGAAAAACCTGCAGTTGTGAGATTTTCAAGGAATGCTGCTTATCCAATCACACTGTGTGGTCATTACAGCTCTTCAGTAATGCAACATATTTTGCAACATATAATCACAATTAGTACATGATTGGGGGAACAAAGTTGTTTTACTGCTGTTTTTGTGCGTACAAAATTTTTACTATCTGTGACAACAACCTACATTCAAAGGGAAATGAAATATTTCCATGCAGTAAAAGTAGATAATCATCAGCTGCAGAAACTGATGAACAACGACATATCATTGAAACAAACTGTAAGATGCTGCATGGCATTGCAGATGGTAATGATTTGATCTCATAGGAAATTACTTCTTCATGAAAATGACTTGGTTCGATATTACATCCTCTTGGATTCACAAATAAACTGATCACATCCCCTGGACAGAAACACACAGGTGAAAGTTGACAAGGTCACTGAGGTTGGCAAATCCCCAAATTACCAGCCACTTTTAACATTCTACTAGACAAAGTGTTTTTAGAATAATGTGTGCCTCCCAATATTGGATGACTAAATGTCAAAATGGCTGCTAGATCTCCAAACCTCAGGTGAGTTTTAGAGCCAAAGCAGAAGTGGAAGAAGAGTCAGTTCCTCCAATGCCATCTAGTGGCTGACTGCAGAATAACCTCAACCCCTCCACTGGAGGACTTTGGGAGAAACAATTCAACTTCTCACTAAAAACATAAAATTAACATACTGATTCCATTTTGGTAATGAATTTACTTCTTCTCATGTATCTCCATGTGATTTTTTTCAAATAATCATGTCAGCAGGTCCCAGTTTTTTTGGGGTGGATGGTTTATTTGCTCGTCTGATAACAATGTTTGTACACCAAAAGTCTATAAATAAAAAATGTCATGCTTCCCACTATGTCCCACTGCTTCCCATTAGAGATGATTAATTTTTCTAGGAAAAAACATCCACATATTTTTACATTTCCATAATTGTGTTTTAGGAGTTTATAACTTACCTTCAAATCATGAGACTCCCTCAGCATGTGAACAAGCTCAAATTGAAAGCTGTGGTTTTTGATGCTGACCTGAGCTTGGCGAGCAGCTGTCCTCTCTCGGCACAGCCTACGCTGACCTGCCTGATCAGCTCGTGGAAGACGATGTTGTAGATGTTCTGCTCGACCCGCACCAGCTCCAGCAGTCCCTGCATCTACGAGGCATTTGATGGCACTGTTTCTGATCTATACCACCATCTGTACATCCATATGAATCATCACATATCTCTGGGTAACTTCTTTTCTTTGTATTGTAATTTAACATCTAGAAATAGGTTACAATTATGACAGACAATAAAAGACAATAATACATGTTGTTTCAAAAATTTCTGCACATATGGTTCTTCCTTATGGTAGGGTACACAGCTAATAGACAGCTGGTGATGTAAATGTAAATCCATAGTTTTTTATAGTGTGTTTTTGTGTGTGTATCCATGTGTGTATCCATGGTTTACCTGGGAGAGTTCGGTCAATTCCTCACACTGCTGCTCCACCCCGGCCTTCTCCAGCATGTCGTCCATCATCTTCATCAGCTGGACCACTTCCACTCTGCCACTGGGCCTCCTAGACACACACACACACACACACACACACACACACACACACACATTTTATCCTCAGATCCTCACATGCTGTCTGACTGAAGGCTTGCTGTGGTCCATATCTCAACACGAGGATCATTAAAGCTTTGTCTCAGATTCATTTGGTTAAAGCTCTTTGAACTCACAGGGAAGGGAAGACCCTCAGTCTCTGCTCCTCATCCTGCAGCTGGACAGTGTATTTACTGAAGATGAAAACAGAAGAAAAGTGCTCTGAATGTGACCTGACACAGAGAGTCTCAGGGAAATGCTGAGTATAATTTGATGTAACTCATCTGAAAAGGCAGGATATAACAACTTACTCTTCATAGAAGTGCAGGCCCTGAAGCCCTTTGTTTTTCACTATGTGATACTCCTCTGGGATCAGACTCTCTGAGAGATCCTGAACAAGGACACTGAAGTTACTGGACCACAATCCATTCTGAAACTGGCAAATTAAGGTTTCTGCTTGATCCACTGGCTTGCTCTGTAGGTTACCAACCATTATTTGGAATCCAAATCTATTGCAAACATCCTCTTGACTGCTAAAATAGTCGAAGTGGCTGATAAGTTTTGACATTTACTGGTTTCTTACCCCAAAAACAAACCATATGGATGTGCACCTGAGATCTACCACACACATAAAGCTTTTAATCATGAACATCTTAGTAAAGATGGGGGAGCAGGAACAGAGGCCTCCATCATGACTCATATTAACATGTGTGCCAAAAAAACTCCAAAAACGCTGTCTGACACAATAAGGCTCCTTCCCCATTTACTGTTCTACCAATCACAAGTCATCACCAATGTGTTAGCCAGCACTGTACATCAACTTTTTGTTAGCAAGCAAGCCGATCCTAACTAACACCACCGCATAGGCAGTTTTGCACAGATTTTCTTATCATGTCTGGGAAGGTGTTATTCAGTGCAGAAGTGCCTTTCCAACAGAATTAGAAAGGCTTAGCCTGCTGGTTAATAAGGGCTGGATTCCACTTGGATTTCATTAAAACTCTCCGCCCTCAGGCTTTTAGCTTTCATCTTACAAGGGTCACTACAGGGAGTAAAAAAGACAAAAAGTCAAAAAGAGGCCAACTGTGCTGAGGCAGCCTGCCTGAGTGTGGGCGTCACAACTCCTCTCAACCAGTGGTGGGAGATGTATCTTCTTCCTCTGGGTTGCCATGGCATCGCACAGAAAGGAAATGTCACTGGATAGACGATCCACACAGAAACAAAGACAACGCTCAGATTAGGCATCAGGATCAGGCAAGTTTCAGACTGCCAGACTTGCTAAGACTTTTCAATGATATACAGGGAACTCAATTTAACTAGTTGTGGGAGCACTGGGGAAAATTCCTTCATATGTACACTAAAAACGTTTTGTTGTGCACCAAAAAACAAACAAAAACAAAAAACAGGTGGGCAGCTATATTCCAGCCACAAATTCAATACATTTCAGTCTAGGATTACAGCAGCATAAATAAAAATAACAGCAAAATCAAGATAAATGAGCATTTATTAGGAAGATTCCGTTTTTTAATGACTTGTAGATGTTTATTAGGATGCTATTTTTTAAAGGGTTTGTTAAAAAAAAGTGTTTCATTTATACTCATTCATTTTTATTATATGTTCAGTGTTTGATTGCTGTGTACACGCCTATGTGTGTACATGTAAAAATAATGAAAAAAGCCTATGGACATTTTTGTGCAGCACTAATTGAAAATGTGACACTGTACACTTGCAACACAACTGTTTCAAGTCCACTAATGCATGCCTTACTATCATCTGCCAAAAATCTAAACGTAGTGGTACAAAACAGCAGGATTGTGTGTAACAGAACACTAAACTGGTATATCTTCTTGTGTGTTTCACTGACCTGCCAGCTCCAGTCAGGGATGTCGGCTGCTCCAGGAAGTATTTGTATTTCTTGCGTCCAAGTGGGTGATGCCAGATGGCATCTGGGCGCCTGATTCCACAGCCCTTTGAAACACGAGTACAAATTAAAAAAACTGGATTCTGACCTTGCTTGCCAAAGTTTTCTTCAATTTCTCTCCCTAATCAGGTAATTTTTTTTTTCTTCTTGGTTTTACACGGGGGCTTGGTGATTCCCAGACGGTGAGGTTGTGTAGGACTCTATGCTTTGCTAGACATTGCTATTGTTTCTTATGGTTTGTTTTGCATCCTTGTGTTGGTCTTTCATCATTCTGTTGTGTGACTGATTATTGATTAGTTCGAACAAGGAAGCTCAGTCTCTGTCATGTTTGAAGACATGCTTGTGAAGAAATAAATGAACTTGAACTTGAACTAGTCCTTTAAAGAACCCCTGCACCTCACATTGTATTTGCTACAGTTAGTAGCATAGTACTATTGATTGTAAGATTTACACTACAATTTTCCGCGCATCAACAGCAGCTCTATCTGTAACAGCACATACCAAACAAGAAATAAGGACAAGAGATAAAAATGCATATATTTACATAACATTACAATCACTGAGGACAATACTTAGTGCAGATATCAAGGCGCTTCAGCCTACATTTGATCGGGGACTGAGGTCTTCATTTAACTTTAGGACTGACTAGTGAACAAAAGAGTGTTTCAGTCTAACCCGATTGAACCATGGAACCCTGTATCTCTGGTTTGATGGTAGGTGTACATCTTCACTGTTCAGAACATGGTTGAGGTTAGAGACAATGTTGTTTGCCAGCCTCAGTATGCTGTTATGTTGCTACATGCTTCATAATGTAATATTAGCTTCCTCCTCTCTTAGCTCTTGTCTTTCTCCCCTCCCTTATTTCTGCCTGAGAAGCATTTGTAAAGCTATAAGGCCACTATGTCCAGATGTACAGCTGAACTTGCTTGTAATGTGCCTGAGGGTACCTTGCTGTGTCTGTGGTGTGCAGGTCCTGGGGCGCTGCTGCGGCACATGGTGGAGGTGAGGGTGACCAGCAGCTCCTCTGGGATAAACTGATCATGGACTTGCTGCTTCACCTCCGGAAGCTCCACTGCTGAGCAAAGATCAGTTTTTACTCAAACTAAACTGTGATGCTGACCATTATATGAAGAATATGTGTGTTTGTATGGCTCTCTACAGCGCTAACTGGAGTTAATCTGAACATGACCGATTTTGGGATCGTGCCCTGGAAAACTTTAGCCCTAACTCAGTGTAGACCAGAGCTATTTAGTTTTTATTTTTATTTCATTTTTTACATTTTTGTTTTCAATTTACATTTTTTCAGTTAGTTTCAAGAGTGGGATGATCATTTCAGTTAAATTTTTGTTGTTTAAAAATGTTTAGTTTTAATCAGAGTCCCGGGCCTATATTAGACCGGCTTTTATTTGCTTCGGCCAACAACGGCCATTATAAGAGACCCGGCCGCTAATGGAATACATGCCACTGTTAGAGGATTTACGGTATTTACTTGGCTAGACTAGCTGAATGTTGTTTCCTTTACATTTAATAAAATATAGGCGTATTTTCCTAGTAAACTGAAGCATAAAAATGGTAAATGGGTGCATAAAAATCCACCAGAATGCAGGAAATTAAATGTAAGATGCTCAAAATTTCCAGGGGGAGAACAACCTGACCCCCCGCTAAATGCGTCCCCTCCCAATGTCTAAGGGAAATTTGCACCCTTGATTTCAGTATTAGTTTTAGGGTCTCTTAAGTTATTCTAATATAGGGGATGTTTGTCAGAATAGGTGTCCCAATCTGAAGCCGACACTTTGTGCAGGCAGTGGACTGCCTGCCACTCATGTCGAAGTCCCAATCTCAGCAGTTTTCATTTTTTCTCAAGTCTAGTTTTTATTGTCATTTAAGTTAACAAACTGAAATCAAGTGAACTCCAACAACAACAACAACAATAATAATAACAATAATAATAATTATTATTATTATTATTATTATTGTTGTTATTATTTTTGTATGTAGCATACAGCAAGCTTTCATATAGTATGCAATTTGTATACTATTTGTA
>OMLB01055507.1:6708-32681 GCA_900302555.1 Myripristis jacobus
CATGAAAAGAAACACACACACACACACACACACACACACACACACACACACACACACACACAATATGAGTGAGTACAACACCAGTCCTAAATCATAAGTGATCATCATTCTGACAGAGATATCTAGAGAGCCTGTGTGAGACAGTTGGTAAATGTGACTTTTCCCAGTTCCCAAGACTTTTCAAATGCAGAATGATACAGATTCCCCCTCCCCAGCAGGTCAAGCAAAGCTGTACACTGCTCACTTTGTTCCCTTCTTGAAGACATGGCAAAAGAATTTCATTTTGTACACTTTGTTTTCTGTAAAGAAACTGTGTCTATGGTAACAGAGTTCCAGGCGTCTTGTGTTATGAAATGACTGTTGAAGGCTGTTTACTGTATCTTATGAAACATGGGAAGACCTGGTGACTTTGTTAGCCCTGGGCTGATCACAACACTCACTGCAGCTAAAACTAGAGTGTTGAAGTCAGATGATGAACCCAAGCTGAAGTTAGACAGCAGATTCTATCACAACAGCTCAAGGTAAAGTTAATGGGAAAACCAGCACATTTACCTACAGTTATAATGTCAGATAATCCTAGTAACCTGCGTTATTAACCAAAACAAATTGTTAAACAAGTCGTGTGTCAACAGATAATGTTTTCCATTAGCCATGTTTCAGGCCTTTACCCGCATATACAAACTGTTCTGCTGGTACGGTGATGTCAGTGAATGCTACACCAGCTGCCTTGGCAAAGGGAACCACCTGGAAATTCTCCAATTTGCCATGAACCAAAGGCTGTTGCCCATTCTGCCAGATTCTGTTTCTATAATTGGCTCACCCCTGGTTCGTCATTGGCTGGCAGAGCCCTGTGACTTAAAAGAAGTCAGGTTTTGGGTGGTATAACATTTCCAAATGAAATAATGCTGGGCTGTGCTCTGTGGTGGTGATTAGGAGAGCAACAACACATTGACAGTTATCTGGTGCAAGAATGCCTCTATTGAGGAGGCATTCTTAACAGGGTTTATCGTACTCCGTGCTGACAGCAGTAGTTGCCCTGAGTGAGGATGTAACCATCACATATTGGTGCAGAAGAGAATAATTGTCTTACTCTGGTCCTCCCCATGCAGCCAAAGTGGTGGGGTCCTCCACATCCATCTCAGGGTTGGTATAGCCCAGTGTCCCAGAAAAGCCAACATCCTGCGATACAGTGGGAAACACAGGGTAGGCACATTGAGCTCTACAATTATAAATTATAAAATCTGCTAGTACAATGAAATAATACAGCACCAGCATCCTTTGCTTCAAAGTGGCATGAAAATGAAGTGCTAACAGCAGTTGGTTTCTTGTCTTTCTGCAATCCCAAGGCTTCTGGTTTACTACTTCCTCATCCTAGCATGGAGATTTTCTCTCATGCAGCCACAGAACTTGCGTGCATGTTGACCGTCTGCAGTCTGTACGGTGTGTTCATGGGCAGCGTTTAAAAGGAGATGTGAGGGAATACAAAACAATCTGCCTGTCTGTCTCGGTCGGCACTTGTTCTTTGAAGTCGGATTGGTGTGTCCTGGGCCTCTGACAAACATCCTGCTTAGGGAATCGACCCCTTTCATCCATTTGGAAGCTATTTGGCTGGATAATTTGAGGGAGCAGTGAGGCAGACATGTTCTTTGAAAACTGACATCATTACAAAACATTACTAGCCATCAGCGGGTTAGACTAGTACAGAACGGGCCATACACTACAGACAGGAAGTCATTAAGGTCAGAAACCTCTTAGCATCGCTTTTTTTTTTTTTCAAATGGTCTTCGATTAAAGGCCCTGGATTATTCAGTTTTCATTAATTTATTTTTAAATCTACTCTGGCTCAAGATCAGAATTATGGCCTGCATGTTGTGCAAATCAGTCTTAATGAACTGAATTAGTTAAACTGAATGAATGTAAAAACTATGCCCTCATAATACTGGCCCAGGATATAATACTTAATGACAGTTCATATGAAGGGACCCTTCAGCCATAGCAGTTCAAAGGCTGCACACTGGCCTGATTGGAAGGATTTAAGTAATTCTTTATTTTGGGGAGCTTATCAGGATGGATTTTTACCTTCACTGAGGAGGTGAAACTCCTGGCAGTGTTAGGGTTATACGATCACCTGTCTGTCCAGTCTGCCATCTGTCCGAGAGATAACTACTGGACAGATATGCATGAAACTTGGTGGAATGGTTGGTCCTGGGCCAGCAAATAAGTAATTATTTTTTCAGGCCACTCTGCCTCAAGGATGCATGATAGTGGGCAGAGTGTAGCTTAAACAGGGCCGTAGTTTCCTAAAGCATCCACACTACTGCCTCTCAAAGCCTAGGCTGCAGCCAAGGAAGAACACGTCTTCAGTAGCACTGCATCACGAAGACAAAGGCTTCTCTTTTGAAATGGCCAACTAAGACTGGATGTTTGCGTCCCCAGAAACATTGTTTGAAACATTTATATATGATCTTATTCCTTATTTTCACTTACATTATCTACTTATTGTCGTCTTAATTGTTTTAGTTCTTTTCGACATCTTATTTATTTCACTGTTACTTGGTCACGGCGTATTCACTGTCTGTTAAAGTTCTTATTGCTGTCAAACTCAGTCAAGATGGTACGTTTATTAAATTATAGTCACTCAATATCATTAACGCTGTTATGTACATATTAATAAAAATGTACGTTTTTAAAAATCAAAGTAAGCAAAATGGTAGTAGCTGATGGTGACATGATACATAACATTACATCATATATGTTACACAGTCTCTACCTGATGTACACTACAGAGTAAGGCGGGCCCTCTTTAGATTATAAAGTTGGATTTCAAAGACTTAATCAGTGCCAAGCAGAAAGGTTCAGCGCTGGGCTCTTGGGGAGTTAGACCAGTGACAACTATGAAATGACATGAGCAAAAGGCAGAAATGGCCTAAAACGAGTTTTAAAAACCATTATGTCCTGCTGCTCCAAGTTGATTTTCATTAAGCCGTGCACCCCGATTTGAAGTGATCTTACCTTGGGACCCTTGGGAAAATAACTGAACTGTAGCTAACAGAATTTGTAGGCTACCATCATGTTTGCACTGTTATGGAGCCTATAATTGTGTTTTCTATACTTTTTACTAAGAAAGCTGATGCTGATTTAAGTTTTTTGTAGGAATCATTTGAATAGATGACAAATGTAGAGCAAGTCCTGTATAATTGTGTCTACACAGGTTGCAAATTAGCGGGTGATCCATATACACCTATGCGAAGCTTATAATTACCCAGGACCGTTGCAGGGTTTTAAAGTGCAGGGCTGAAATTCCAAGTTAAGCCATTTACACTCAACTCAAGTCACAGATGTTGTGATTTTAGGTCAGTATAAAAGAGGTAAGACAGACTGATATGTCAGAGCCAACATGGTTAAAGCTGTTTTCAGACAGGACATGGTGTGCGCCCTGCTCTCTGCTGGGTAAAGCGCAAGACAGGGAACAGATTGTGCCCACCTAGTATCTAATGCTATGGTATCAACATCACCAGGGGAAGGAGGTCAAAAGGTAGTCCTTCCTAGCAGATGTTAAGACTGTACAACCTTGTCCTTGCAAGAAAAGTGTGCAGATAAATCACGGGAGGATTTATAATATTGTATGATAACCCTTATTCACATGTGGACATCTCAAAATACATATTTACTGCAAATCTTGTGTTCCTACATGGATCTGTAGACATCTGCTTATTTGCTTATTTGAATTCATTAAGTCAAGTGGTCCTGATCTGAGGAAAGTACAGGGTAAGCAACCCAGCTAATAAGCCCAAAGAATTTAAAATTTCATTCTCCACAAAGGCTTTCCTCCCAGTGTCCCAGTAGGATTTTAGACGAGTGTTGTAAAGTTCTGGAAACTGCGAATATGCTCCTGCATTGTGCAAAACAACAAATGAGGACAATGAATGGATTTGACACTGAAGGGGTGGAGTTGGCGCATCCTATCTGAAAGCCGTATTCACCATGAACATAAATTACCTTGATGAGGTTGACCGAAGGAACTGCAGCCTCATTTCGCGGTCCTCCTTTACTGGTGTCTCTGGTCTCTTGACGGTGACGCTGTCGCACAATGTACTCGTAGGTACTGAGCCTGTTCCACACTGCAGCCACACACAGACATGCACACACAGTGATTTCTGTAGGCAGAAGATTTGGATCCTGCAAACCAATCACTAGAGACTGATGTGTCCAACCACGATGACATGGTAGCTCTTTAGCCAGCTTACAGAGCTATTTCAAATCAAGCATCTTTGGCCGACTACAAAAATGTCAGACAATGCTGACATTTTTGCTTTGTTTTTTGTTTTTTATTTCAAGTCAGTTTGTTGGTGAAAAAGCTCATATCAAATGCAAGAGCTCTATATTGCCAAAAGGCTAATTAAAAACATTTGGATGAACCATTCAGTGAGGTAAGGTTAATTCTAGCTCAGTTTCAGGGAGTTAGTTTCAGTGATGAGCCTTGGAAACTAACTCTCTGGACAAGAACTACGTTTATTCTAACAAACAGACCAGGAGTCCTGTAGAATGAGGCTAATTGATGGATTAAACATTTGCCAAATCCCTTAGGCAGAACACAAAAAAATCTTTGCTCTGATAAATGCCTTCAGTGCACAGTGTTGCTCTGCTTTTGGCATGTCTGCTTTATTTGACATTCAAAGTACAGAAAGTCTGGAAAGGCAGGGGAGGGGGAGGGGATGACGTGCAGCAAAGAACCTGGGCTCTGACTTGAACCCCGGCCACTGCTTTAAGGACTCAGCCTTGATAAGTGTTACGCACTGTCCCAGGTAAGCTACCAGGGCGTCTGTAACTTTATCATCCATTTTCTAGTGTTAGCCAGTGTTATCCAATAGGATCTCTCTAGTTCTGGCACAGTTTGAGTAGATCAACAAAGGTTGTTCTGCTCTGCAACTGTGTGGTTAATTTTCAACTGAGAAATCGCGGTTGAATTGGGCAGCACCAGACCTGAATGAATCGCTAGAAAGTGAACATGCTATGCACAGGTCTGGAGCCAAGCTATGTTTCACTACAAAAAGAAAAAACTCTTTAAGCACCGCAGCCTGAACTCAAACCAAGGCTAGAACTTGAAATAGAACTACGACTAGATTTAGAACCAGAGCTAAAGCTGGAATCGGGACTAGAACGTAAACTATAAACAGGAGTGATACTAGAACCGGGGCAAGAAGCAGGGGTAGCACTAGAATCAAGACTAAAATTAGGTGGACAGAAATGCAGTCAGTCAGACAGGTAGTCAACCAGTCAGTCACAAGACATTTATTGTGTCTTACTGAGGTAGATGTGGAAGCAGAGCAGGTGACAGAGCAGGATGGAGGACAACAGGCCAAGAGCAATGGTGACGGCAGCCAGGCCAGGGATCACTGCTGCTGCTGTGCTGACTGGAGCCACGGGCAGGAAGAGGAACCACACTGTTGTCTCATTCTTTACTGCACAAGCACAAACACACAAACATTCACACACCTATTAGTAACAGTACTCTACATACCTCTGTTTCAGGGTGTCTACGTGTATCAGAATCTAATGCCTATTTAAGACCTTTTTAACAAATTTTAACAAAATGTAAGACTTTTTTGTAATTCAAATGAGCGTTTGAAGTTAAAGCTGAGTTACAGCTATGTTAAGCAGTATTACATACATTTTTTGGGAGTAAAGTGACCCCTTGCAATGTGAGAGTCATCACTGGATCTTCTTTCCATCATACAATTTACAACAAGCCTGTTGTTACTGGCTGGTTTTGATTTCTGTATTGGCCCTACTAAGGCTCCCCTTCTGTCCTCCACTTCGCCATCTTGCTGCTTCAACTTCTTTCAAAGCATCTCTGAAATTGCACATTCTGCAAGTAAATATCCAAATTACAGATCAATCACGAGTGCCTCTGCTGTAATCGGTGATGCGGTGATAAAAAAAGTTCAAAGCAGTTTGCCCGTTGCACATTTCTGAATTGGAGGTCAGAGACGAAATAATCCAGTATTTCTTGTTCGGGTAATAAGTGGCCTTCTCAAATAAATTTAAAGACTGAGCTATGTGAGGGTCAGGGGTGGAGGTAATGGCTTACCCTGGAAGTGTTTATCAGTGCGGAGTTTAGATGGATCCAGGAAGAACTCGATGAAAACATAGGAGGCCACAACAAGAACCAGGCATATTCCCAGTAGGGCAGAAATTACACTGTTGAGAAAGAGCCTGTAGAGCAACAGAGTACTATTACTGAAGATAAATGACAATACATGGTACTACAACACATTATTATAAGACATAATAGTACAACTAAAGACCAGGTTCTGCCACTGAAGACAGTGTATTAATGCTGGCAGAGGTGATTTTTTTTCTCACTGCGACACAATAGGCACACAAAACTGCAGTGTTGGGGTTTCGAAATAAATTTTAAATGAGCTAATTTTACTTTTACTAAAGTAGATTTTTACAGCAGTACTTCCGTTTTTACTCATGTAAAATACCCACGGTAACAATACTTATAGTTGAGCAGCAATTTCTACTCTTTCTGTAGCTGGTAAATTTTCAAAATGTCGCTATTAAGAGAAGTTCAAACTTTCAAAAACGCTACCAAATCAAAACTTTAAAGGACAAGCGTCTGTGATTCAGTTTCAGATGCTTTGGTGTTCATCCCTGATAACGCCAGCCTCAGCCCCAGTCCCAAGCTGACCCAGCCAGACAACCTTCAGCTTTACCGCTGTGAGTGCCTTTCCAGCAAAAGAATTTTAACTTTCCAACCAGGAGTTTTGGGATGGAAAACCTTTCAAGATGATTCAAGGTAGGCTGGTTTCAAGAGTCTCATAATGTGGCCTCATAATGTGAAGGAGACATAAAGCCTGGCACTTTACATGTTACTGTGCTGTAGTAAAGAAGCTACAAATGAGGAGCAGACAAGAGCCGCAGGAACAATTATGAAAGCATGCTTTTCAAAATGCTGAAAGACTGTGGAGAGATTCACAGTATGACAAATCAAGTTTTCATCAAGAGGCTCTGAACAAGAGTGCTGCGTTAAGTAGCACACAAATCAATGTTCTGCTGTCACATATGTTGGTTACAGAACACAACACTGCTATGATGTTTTTGAACTGACGCTGGGGTCAGTTATTCAATATCACACGAGAGAGTGCTGTTATAGTGTATAGCAGTGTATAGTGTATAGCTTTTATAGTGTATAGCTTTTATAGTGTATAGCGTATATTCAGTATCAGCACAACTTTGAGCATGACATTGCTTTTATACCACAGTTCTACAAACAGCATTTCTTAAATAACACTAATAAGCAATAACAGATTATGATTGGTTTGTTCAATAAATTTTCTAGCTCAGACAACACATGTACTTGCCTCACAATTCAAACAACTGAGCTAAACATAGCTAAACAGTTTTCCAAGCGTAAGCTGGCTTGCCTGGAAGTTTCTGCCACAGTATTCAATAATGGTACTTTCTTGCCCCAAAAAGTTGCCCGTAAGGCATTATTGCCTAACCTTCATCCTAACCATAGGACCTAACCACTACCACACCTAAGGCAGTGCCACCTTACAAGTCAACACCAGGGACAAAAAAAAGCACAAAGCAGCAGTATCATAATAAATAGCATAATTTAACTTCAGTGTTTTTGGAGATGGTGTAAATTTAATTAGTAGTAATGGAGATAATGGCTGTTAATGCAATTAATGGTTACCACAGAACATTTGTCAAGCAGAATGATATGAAACAGTAAAATGTCACAGTGCTCTTACTGTACACAATATTGTATATCAGCAGTCATGAAATGCCTCCAGTCCAATCAAATCATTCCACCAGCAATAACTAGTTCTGTTGTATAATCTACTTTTTAGCCCATGAAGGACTACCTCTGAGAGCTAAGTGTCATCATGATGGAGTATTATGGCAACTTATGCTTGAGCGGATATATTCACTACACACAGCTTGTGAGCGGCTTTGCACATGCTGTTCAACACAAAATAGTTTCTGCGTCTCATTACTATGGACCAACTGCCAAAAAAAAAACCCAACAGACACTGGTTCATCACTGCAGTTCTTGTCATTTGCAGTACATCAGCCAAACCTTGCGCGGTAGTGTGTATTTTGGGGATTATATAATGGACCTCACACAACATCAGAAAAATCTGCACCCAGGACATCCTGCAGCTGAACCTTCATTTGGAAAATGAAGGTTCTACCAAATATACTTGTGAATGGGGTTTTTCAAGCATTCGCTGTGCATCTTCTGCTTTATTTGGGCATACCAATGTGGTATCTAGCCCATTTCTGATGACTTCAACCTTAAAGGTACTTCATGCTTCCTGCAGTGTGTGCAGCCTACACAGCATCAGTGGCAATATTAAATTGCAATTGCAAGTGCAAGTGCAACTGTGTGCAGAAGGTCTGCGAAGGGTCTCGATGCAGAGACGTACACCTATGGATTTTTGGAACAATGCAGTGTCATGGAAGCTGCGTTGCAATGATTGGCTGAAATGCTGCTCTTAAAGAAATGTCACAAGAAAACAGTACTGCATCACTATGGCAATGGCCCAAATTTGTTCTCTCAAGCTGTTTTGACCATAACAACCATGAATTGACTGACATGCATGAAAACAGAGCATACTCTCCATGCTGCAAGCAACGCAAACCCTTAAGAGAAGCATGACTTGGCTTTTAGGGGGGCGGTCTATTGGTGCATTATCCAACCAGTGTGTTACAGAACAGTGGTGCTCACACAGGGAGATACTTTGTCACCGTTATGTCACCAAGTCGCTTAGTAGCCGTCTCTCCTATAACCCAACATGGCATGCTTTACATTTGCACAAAGTTAAACTTCTCACAACATTTCTGTGTCACATAGTCACTGAGATCTTCTTGCCAACAATCCCTCTGTGTCTTCCAGCTTCCATTTGAAATAACAAACAAATAACAAAGTCACTGCCTGTGTGAGCACACAACCATCCACAGTCACAACCCCAATATTTAAATCTTTTACCATGCACTCACATGGGCATCAACTTTGTCACTATATGTCACTAAGTCACTTATAGGCTGTCTCCAGTTGTCTCTGTATCTGGACTTGTGAGTGTTGGAACCGGATTAACCTGAAGTTATTGGATGTTTTTACAGCAGAAGAATGTATGATCAACACATAT
This sequence comes from Myripristis jacobus, assembly GCA_900302555.1. NCBI lineage: Eukaryota > Metazoa > Chordata > Actinopteri > Holocentriformes > Holocentridae > Myripristis > Myripristis jacobus. The sequence goes on from OMLB01055507.1 coordinate 15,876, forward strand.
ACGCGTCAACTGCCAGTCACTACACAGCGTCACTTTAAAGATGCATAAAGCCAAACTTTTCTCAGCTTTTCTGTATGCCGTAGTCATCGAGATCAGGTCACCAGCCAATGTCCCTGTCCTCTGTCACGCTGTGTCTTCCAGCTCTATTTGAAATGAATGACCAATGGTCGCTTCCAACAACAAAGTCATGGCCTGTGTGAGCGCACAGTTAGAAAGATGGCAAGCATTTAGCAAAGTGATGTGCTGATTGTCATTCTGCTTAGTTTTCACAGCAGAGGAGGAGGGACTTGTCCCTGAGACAAGACAGAAAGAACAGAGACAACATAGAAAGACAGACTGGCTACTCACTTGTAATTCCTGCTTCCCACACAGTTGTTGAGCCATCTACAATGATGGTCGAAGTTGGCAACACATTTGTTACAGGCACTGCAGTGCTTTGACTTGGGCCCCCTGCAACAGGACAAGAGTGTTAGTGTTCTGGAGAAAGACTGAAAACAAGAAAGACACTTTTTACAGCTTTTTTCATGATCACGTAAAGAACAGTATGGGCATAAATCACTTTGTACTGGCAATGAAAATTAAATAATTGATAGTGATGAATACAAGTAATTGAAGAAAAAAATAGATTTTTGTGGGCTTAAAAAATATTAACTGGGCACTATACATAAAATAATGGACAGTTGTTTATAACTGCCTAAAAACAAGTGGATCTGTTATGTGGGACTAGATGTTAATTTCCCTTACTTGCACATGAGACATGCTGCCTAGACTCTACTTCATGCTGCCTATTTCTGTCTGTTTACAAAAACATTAAATCATTTGAAACGGCTGCTAACTTGATCAAATATTGAATCATTTTGTATTCACTCTGAACTCACAAAGTAGCAGTGAGTTAACAGGTAGGCTTTTGAGCTAAGTGAAAAGCAAGACAAAGCAATACCAGTAATACAATACTTGATCATTTTAAGAATGCCAGTAGTTCAACTCAATAGCAAAGGACTAACAATTAGCAATTAGGGCATCCAGCCAGGATCCAGCAACAACATGGGTGACCTATCACTTTAAGAATGAAAGATCTGCTGATTAAAGGTGAGACATATTAAGGCAGCAGGGACAACCGTGGCATCAATCTTTCATGGTGAAGAGGTGTAGCCTAACCGGAGGACACCGGGATTGATGGCACTGTGTCTCAGATACGGCTCTGATCCCTGACATTACTCACACGTCCACTTGGCAGAGGTAGCAGTGGCAGTTCTCAATGACGTGGGCGTGTTTGGAGCGGTCAAACACTGGGACCGGACCCTTGGTGCCCTTGGCTCGTACATTGTGGTCAGCTGGGTCAATGGACACCGCCATCACATGGACGAACAGGTGGCAGACAAACATGATGCCGGTACACTGGGAGACAGCTCAGTACTAATAGCAGCTATGGCTGGAAACTGATGACAATCTCTTAAAAAGCTGCTACTTGTAGCATGTTAACATCCAGAAATTATTATTTGTATTGTATGAATACAGTTGACAGAAGACTTGCAGCTTCCATCAACCTCTGATCTGTGTTTCATCTTGTGTCCACAAGGAACAGAGCTCTGTTACTCCAGAGCAAACAGCAGACAGCGATCACTTCCAACATGATTATCAGGGGACTGGGGTATAATTTTGGAGATAACGTGGTGATAATTTGGAGAAAAACTAGCCCTAACATCAGCACTGGTGTGAGGTAAAGGCTACCAGTTGTCTCCATCATGCTCAGTTATCCACACTAATTAGACCCAAATTTTAATATTGGATGGGAAATCAGATATTTGCTTAAAATGACACATGAAGTACCTTTATGTTCCAGTTGACTGAAGAAAACTGACTTTAAACTCAACTATTAGCACTTTCAATTTGCCTGGCATCAGCCTCTGAATCACTCATGCTAGATTAATGAATGATGAAGTTGAACAAATGGCCATGTGGATATCAGGCAAACTATCTATTATTGTGCTATTTGTTATTGCCAAGTAGTAGTAGCTAACAGCTGTATTTTCATGTGCTTCAGTAGTGAGAGCACAAAGACACAATGCTTTGCATTTCTTTTATATAGTCGAGATTAAAAAGGACCATACCAGTGATTCTGCTTGTTTAGTGTAATATCTACAAACTGTATGTACTTCACATTTTCAACCAAGAATGCAAATGTGCAAATTGAGGGATTTCAACTTTATGTTGTGAAATCTTTTGTACCCTGCATGATTTGAAAAAACTGTTGGTTGCATTGTAAAATGTGGGGAAAGTGTAGTGAATCAGCCAAATACTCAAAGTCATTGGTATGGTCCTTTAAATGGATTGCGATTTAGCAGTGATGGAGCTGTACTACACCACACCAATATGATGCAGCTGTTTTGGATGCATGTGGCGGTTGTCAAACATTCATTATCAGGAACCAAGGATACAATATAGCCTGCTGGGATCCAGTGGGCAGGAAGCAGGGGCACAAACACCCCGAAGCCAGTGACAGCAAAGTAGAGGTAGAGGAGCCAGGCCAGGAGCTGAAAGGGATGTGGTGGCCAGCTCCAGCCGTTGGTTCGTGAGCAGAGAGGGAGGTCAGCTCTGTGCAGTGCACCCTCGCTGACCGGGGCTGTACGGTTGGGGTTCCTGCTGCACACATCCATACGGGAGAATCGCCTTCTGCACACAGACAGTAACACAACCGCTCATAGTTTAACAAAAAAAGACTAGTGTGTTTTTTTTGTTTTCTTCTCTCAGTCAAGGCACCGTCATCACCTAATTATCAACACTGGGCAAGACAGGCAAGTTGCACAAATACTCTATGTTTGATTATAGCGTTTAGAAGGGAGACATAAGCCAGGTAACTGAACTGTGGTAGTTTAGTTTGCATTGTTTAATAAAGTTGAGAATCAGCCACCATGGTTACAAATTGTTGGTTACAAATGCACCACAACATGTATCTGTCTTTAACCCTCAAATTTACGGACATTTTTTAATCAACTCGGGTCTTTTAACCTCCAGAAAGTTATTATAATAAAAACTGTTACCCAAGTTTATGTGTCAGCTACTTTATGTATCTTGTTGACTATCTAAATAGCACTGTAAATAAAACACCCCCACCCTAATACATCCAAGTTCTTTTGGGAATCCATACATCATGTCAACTATAAATGGTTCTCACACTACAGGTATGGTTATGTTTGGTTAGGGTCCTAAAGCAGAGGGAAGTTTTTTGAAAATTATAAATGGCATGTTAGAGTTGGTCAGGTGTGATTCAAAACAAGTAAAACAAATGTGCGTAAAATGTTGATGTTTCTTAAATGTTTTATACAGCTAAAACAGCCTGGGGTCAAGTAGCCCCCAAAGAAACACAGATGCCTCTATATGTGTACAGGACACTGAAAACAAATCATCATGTCAATTTCATGTCTCCCCACTTGTCCTCACTAAATTAGGAGAAGTCATTAAACACGAAGCCAAAAAAATGATGGTAATCATGTATTAGAGGCGTTAAATGTGACGCCAAGATGGTTAAACATTGATCATCATTGTGGAGGCACGGGTGCCGACACCAGATAAAATCGGAAAGGAATTGCATGTCACCTTGTCAGCACAGGTTAAAAGGACTGGTCCGTTGCATCTCATCTCATTCCAGAGTCCGGGCCAGACCGGTCGTGTGAGCAGCTTTGCCGTCTCCGGTAACGACAGCCTGGCTCACGACACAGGCTCCATACGGCGGTCCCCAGTCTGTGTCAGGCTGACTGTGAATCCATCCCGAGAAAGGAGCCAGAACGAGTGTGATACCTTGGGGCAATCGGGCTAATCGCTAGCCGGCTAACTTACACCCCTCTGTGGCTGACGCATTGAGCGCAGTGTCCGCGGAGGGTTACGCGGCTACAATTACCCAGCGAGATAAACGGCGAAATCGTTTTAATTGCCTTTAATGGCGCGTTTTAGTGAGTTAACACGATACAGACTGGCCCGTGATCCTGTCTACGCGAACGTTAAGTAAGTTAGCTTTGTTAGCTGCACACGGCTGATACCAATGCTAACGCTAACAGCTAGACAGCGACATCCAGGCGGTCTAATAACCGCCAGGTGCTCGGAGGCTAGTCCGTCATTTTTAACATGCAAGTAAACGATATAAAATGTTGGGCACCACTGGCGTTTCAGCCCGCTACAAACTGATTATACATATATATGCTAAGCGCTTAGCCTAACTGCCTGGACATAAGCTAACAGTTACTTATGTCGTTTCTCAGCTCGCACGCTGTTTCCTTGGTAACACTCCAGGTCCGCTCCTATTGGTCACCAGACCAGGGACCGCCCGTCCAGTGCGCGATACGTTTTTTCCCCCCCTAGGATGGCGAAGGCATGATCCACTTGACCCACGTTCATTCTCTACATGCTCTCCCTAATCTTAGCCATAACCAACGTATGCCTAACCGTAACCAATAACACAAAATGACCCCGCCATGAAGTCGCCATTACTGGAGAAAAACATAGCATCCAGTGCGTTGACTGAGTGGCCATGGAGGCTGCTGCGCTCTGTTGGGTTCACAGCGTTCTGCAGAAAATCTGTGTGAGGGCAGCCTTGACCCGCAGGCATTAGATCCTGGTATTAACACGCTTGTACCAGCAGATGACAGCGTTTACACAGATATCCAGACCAGAGACAGACGCCTCAGCTCAGCAGCCGCCTACTGTATGTGGAGCAGCCAGCCCTCGCAGTAATTGCTGGGGGATGGCTGTCCTCTGGGTGCCCTGTTAATGCCGCTCACTGGCATTTGTTGTGTGCACCATAATGTTTTCTTTTCTTCTTTCTTGTTTTCATTTTCTACATTTTAAAAAATTAAATTTCTATTATCTTACCGTCTCTGTGTTGTGTGTAAGTAAAGATTACCTTTACAAAAGTGCTACACAAATCAAGTTATTATTGTTGTTATTTTATCACCGAAACAATTGAAATTCCCAGGATCCTGGATTCAGCAAGGTGCTCGAAATGTTCTGCAAGGATCTTGGCCCAGCTCATGCTGACTGTCAGTCAGTTCCTGCAGATTTCTCAGTGGCACATTCATACTTGTTAACCTCTTGTTCCAAGTTTTTCCCAGACGCAGGGCTGGGTTAAAATCTGGACTGAAATCACTGTCATGTGCCTGAACATCATGATCCTGCTGGATGCATGTGTTTGGAAAAGGCTAGATTCTAGCCATGAGGTGTCAACGACATTATTCACATGCTGTGTGGTCCAAATGCTCCATTGGTCCTAAAGAGCCTAATGAGTGCCAAGAAAACATTCCCTGCACTGTTACACCATCAGCCTGTCCCACCTGCACCAGGCAGGATGGATCAACAGAAATCGAGATGCCTTCCTGATTGTCACTATTTTACTGAGCTACTTTTTGCATGTGGTCCAGTGCTGCCTGTCTCCTCTGACCTAGACATGTTTTAACTCTTGACCCTGCACTGTCAGTATTCCAGGAGGTCAGCAGAGTCTGAGATCAGGCACGAATGATTATACCACATTCAAAGGGGCTTAAATAACACTGTTAACTTGGAAATTTACTGCAGTGGCACTGTGCTTGCTTTATGTACGGTTGCAACTATACGACTTACTGCCAGGAAAAGCCAGCTGGCTGTGTAAATGGGGAATACCTAAATCACCTGGCCACTGAGTGTGTATACACATGTGAGGCGGTTTCCCAGACAGGGATTAGATTAAAACAGAACTAGGCTTTAATCCAGAGTAGCTGATCAAGGCCTAAAAAGTGGCTTTCTCAAACACACAGCTTAACTTCAGATGAGTTATTACTGGACCATAGAATCCTTGATTAAATTTAATCCATATAATCCAATAAATCCACATTTTCCTTGGTTTTGGCAACAGCCCTGGTGAGAGGTGGTCATTGCTTTGGTGATTTGCACTCAGTGTAGGTGCTAACCCTCCACAGTAATAAAAACCTCATTAAAACACATCACTTACGCAGCAGTTTTCCAGGTAAAAAGCCCCTCTACTCTGATAGGAGTTTAGAATAGCAAATGTTAAAGCATTACTGAACAGGCTGCAGGTGGAATCACTGTTATACACTATCAATGAGCTACAGAATATCAAAATGGACATTTATTTATTGTAAAAGGGTTGAAGATTATTACTTTAAAAAACCTGATGATGCTCATGAAACCTGGACTGGCAAACACACGACACTGACTTGCTCCACCGACAAAACCTAAGTTGTGACTTGTGAGCTATGCAAGCCGAGAGTAAATGCACTCTCTACTGCAAAGACGTCCAACACAAATGTGAGAACAGCCATAAGGGTGAGGGTGCTAGTAATGACTGTGCTTCCCAGTTTAGCAACGCTTAAATAAGTTAGCCACAGTGTAATATAATTTATATACAGGCAAGTATAAAATAATATAAAAGTCTGTAGCATTAGAACATAAGTGCTGCACACTGTAAAAAAAAATCCTAGAAATTACTGTAAAAAAATCAAATAGCAACGGCAAAAGACCATAATATCCAAAATAGCATATTAAATTACTCAAACCAATGAACAGTACATCACTTTAATTTTTACTGTCACAACAGGTAGAAAACACACACTTATACTGTGAAAATAAACATTGGGTAAAACTAATGGAAAAAAGTGGGCGTGGTCCAAACACGTAGTTGGACCACGCAGTTAGTAGTTGGACTTTAACCACAAAGAAATATAAAATGACTGAAACTCCTGCTTGTTAAAACTATATAGCTTTAGGAAAAACACTCAAACAACCCTGCCTTCTGTAAATCAAAAGAAATCTAGCTGTGAAAAATGTGTATGTATATTGTTTATCATGTGGCCTTTGTGTTGCCTTATTAAGTTTAAGGATGGTTTTACATCATTTGCACACCGTGACTTCTTGCGGTGTAGCTCCATCCACTCTGCACCTCGTTGTGTCACTTCCAGGTGAAACGCTGCATCAAAGTAAAACACTGCTTGCCAAAGACAGTCACAGCAGTGCCGTCCATCACAGGACAGACTCAGTTTGCTGTGATGGTATGTGTGATATCTTAAGCCAGACTTTGGGTAGGTGATGTATCAAAGCCACACACAAAACCAGAGCTGACAGTATTTGCACTTTTTTGCAATAAACTCAACTGGATGGCTTTTTTTTTTTTGCAGCATGTGACTTTTTTGTATGATATTTTGTTACAATTCTGTATCACATGAACATTTGTCCATTTTTTTTTAGTAGTTCAAACTACTTTTTCTATGTAACTTGTAACTAGATTTTTCCTGAGAGCAGCTTTGATGTAGTTCAACTTCTTCCAGTTTGAAGTAACTGGAATCTTGCAAAGGTATGCTTTCAAAGTAGTCTCCCCAGCGCTGTATGTACTATAATCCAGCAGTAGTATAGACATATCTGTACCAAAAATTGTAATATATCCCTGATATCCCTGACTAATATGCAACAGATCTCTAATACAGAAGCGGCCTTTGTGCATTGTATATTTGGTTCAACTTACTCTTGTGAATCCAGGTCCTCACACACAAACTAAATAAAAGATTTTTTGTTCCCTGGATGACAATCGTCACTGTCTTTGTATTGGTTTGTGATCAGATTGGCCAGTGTGACTTCTCTCTCTAAATCTTCTCCAACAACAACAACAAAAATTAATAATAATAATAATGTCCCTCCAGATTGTATATGAATGAACCACATCTGCATCTATACAGTTCAAAAGATGTGGAGGTGATACAGGCAGGCAGTGCTTATTGTGTTCCAGAGAAGAAAGAGTAATATCTGACCTCGTTTCTGTGTTTGCAGTAGAGATGTTGGCATTTCTCCTGGCATTGCATTGGTAGAGGAGGTCAACCCAATGAGGGCACTCATATACTCAGATTCATGTGCAGCTTTGAAGAGCCTGAGAAATTTTTCATCCAGATGTAGAGAGGATTTACTTTAGAATATATTACAAATTCTTTCGCAGATCAATAGGATGGGGATAAATGTTTGCTTTTTCTGGATTCCGGCCCATGTTGGGATTGAGGGGAATGAGAGGGTAGATGAATTGGCAAAGCAGGCATTGATGGAATGGTGTATATATCCTGAGGTAAATCAGAGACAAAAACAATTATTTGGCATCACATAAAGAAGAAACGGCAGGAGTACTGGAACAAGGGAGAGAAAGGGAGACATATAGACTGTATAACATTCAAAAATAAATAGGAGCAGGAAGACCACAGAACCTGAATGGAGTAGAACAGATTTTCCCATTCACATCAACATTCCAGGGTGGTTGGAGTGATGGCCAGTTTATGTGTATCACTGCCATGTTACCAGGCAGGCTTTTGTAGGCTACAAACTGTCTTGTGACAAACTGTCTTGTAGTTGTTAACGTGCTCAGGTGAGAGGTTTTGCAGCAAAAACGAAAGCAGAAAGGCATCTTGTTTCAGCCAGTCTGTTAGCCATTTAAGGTTAACAAATACTTTTGACAATTCTCCACTAAACTTAGGAGTACAAGGCAGGCTATGTTTTATGAACTTGCCAACTAGGTCTGCTAGTTTGCAGATGTTGACTGGAGGAGCTATTGAATGAAATAATTGAATTATTTCTGTGTGATACATGACACTGCTACTCCCATGAGCACTGCCTGCACACCGTGTGCACATCCCACTGGTCCAATGGCACTTGTTGAAATAAAATGTTATTCCCAAACCGTTAAGGTTTCTAATTACCTTTTACAGTGGAAACCAGTTGTAGTGATCACATCTGTCCAGGCCAGACTGATCACTACAAGTGGATGACAAGTGAATTATTTTTCTTAATTTCACTAGCAGATGACCATGTGATTGATATTTGTACATTTAAATGTAAAGTAATGAAACGGACTGCTTTGTTATTTACAGAATTTTATTGACGCATTTCATATTCCAAATTGAATTGCTGTTTAATTCAAATATAATACAGCACTGTATATAGAATATACTGTAAACTGGTATGTTATTCTGTCCCAGGACAGTGAGCAGGATGCGATGGGAAAACCCACGGCTGCTGCCCAGACAAAGGAGCATTTCCCCTGCAGGAGAAGCCCCGCCGGTTAAACAGCCTGCTGCACCACAACAGTTCTGAGGTTTATTTATTTCAAAGTTTTCTGCAGCTTCTAATAGTGACCTGCGTTTATTTGTCAAAACATGTAGCCATAGAGTCGGCTTTTCAGACCAAGGTTCTTGTCATTGCTTCAGATAATGTAATGTTCAGATAATCAGGCTATGCATTTTGATACACATATTAAATTGTTGACCCATACATGTTTTTTTTTTCCATTTTGCAAAACTCAGATCCACTGTATCAGAAAGTGACTTTGAAATGATAATTCACACTTTTATTTCATCCCAACTACACTGCTGTAATTCCCTTCTCGCCTGCCTCTGCAAGTCGTCTAAGGAGCGTCTCAGATGGTCCAAAACACTGCTGCAAGGCTGCTGACCCGCTTGTTTCATGCTATGTAGAGTTTGTCATTTTGAGTCATTTTGAGTTTTTTTTTTCATTTGTTTTATTTTTCCATTTTACTCTTGCAAAGCACTTTGTGACATTTGCTTTGTGAAAGGTGCTATTACTAAATAAACTTTACTTACTTACATTTCTTAATGTTTTTTTCCCCCATATGTTTTCATGTGTGAAAAGACCCAAAATGAACACTTCAGGACTACTTGATTGCAATAAGTGATTACAACAGCGTTTGAATAGGTATGTCCCAAGCTTTTTGATCACTATAAGCAGTTTTCACTGTATTACTGTTTGTCAAGCCCTGACTGGAGCCACTTTAGAAAAGAAGACTGTTGAACACGGACACTCAGAATCTGTTCTCCGGCACCTTCAGGCAGTGAAGTAATCAACTGCATATTTTCATATCTACAAGAACTGAACTTTCTTCTTTGTTTGCTTTCATGGCTTGATCGAATGAACATTGATTACACTTATTGAAAAAAAAACTGTTTTATTCCCCCTGTATGTATACTGTTTCTAAAAAGTCTGTTATGATGTGTTTGGGTAATATATTTAAGTTTTTTCAGCTGAATTTCCAACTATTTATCTTATTGTAAATGTGTTTTGTGCCCTCATGTCAGACACCACCAACATTTTCCAATAATTTCTTACATTCCTTTGCATGTTTGAAATTTGCAATTACCAAAGCTAAAACCAGCTTTAAATGAGTACTGAACATGTACATATCCTGATTCTGAAATCTGGTCTACCTGAATTTGCAAATGAGTGGTGCTGATCTATGGCTAAAACAAGAAGAGGGTTTGGTGAGTAACAGGCATTAAGTAAGTGTCATTGTACAAACTCTTGTCATCTCAGAGGAACACATTTAGAATTAGAAACAAAATAAAGATATAGAGGAACATCCAAAAGATTCAAGTCTCCAAGACACTGAATTTGGTGGAAAACGGTAGACCTGAACTAATAGCTTTAATAGAACATCTGTTTTCTGAATCTTAATCTCTGTGAGAATATAAGTGGCTATAATATGTTCTGAATGAAAAAAAAAATGCAGTGGCATAAAATTTTGCTTGGACAAGGACTTTGAAGAAAAATGTCACTCCCGTCCCTTTTGCTCTAAACCTTTCAAGTGAGGGGTAGGTTTAGTGAGTCACAACTAAGAGCAGTTTATTCCTGTTGGCCTCTGGCTGGATCTAAAACGTTAAAACCCAGATGTCTGACTGGGCAAGAAGAAGCAAACTGAAATTAAAGTGATGAGGAACATGTGATGTACGTCACAGACAACTGTTGTAGTATGGTGTGTAGTCTGTGGAAGGAAGAGGCCCAAGAACAAGAATCTCATTAGATTTAACCTAACCACAGAAACACACACATACAGACACACACACACACACTCATGAGTTTGCAGTGACTATAACCTATCCTGTGGGAGCTTAAGTATAGAAGCAAGTAAAGACATGATTAATTTAAGACAGAAATAGCTTTGATTAGCCTCACAGGCTTTAGTGCACATGCCAGCCAAACTGTCAGAGGAATCTTAAGGGATCTTTCTCCCTCCCATCTGCATTTAAAATAAGTGTTCAAAAGTCTCCCAGAAAAAAAGAAGTCTGTTCCTCTTTTTTCCAGTAAATCTATTTCCAATAATAGCAGACTGCAGCAGAATAAGCCAGTGGCTTGTGGTCATGCTGCATGTGCTGCTTATTGACTGAGCTGATCCCAACAGCACCCAGACAGACTGCTGTCTGCCTCTTCCCTCGTCTCCCTTCTCTGCCTCTTTCTTCCTCTCCCTTGCTCTCTTTTCCTTTGCCAAACCAGAGTTTGATTAAGAAGTAGGCTCAGTTCTCTGGTCTCTCACCGTGGGCAGTGTGGCTGGCCCACAAGCAGCAAATCAAGAACCATGTGGCCTAGGGTTTAACACCAGGAAACAGGTTCCCAGGAATTTTATCCCAACTATTTCCTATTGCCAAGAATTAAATAGTGAAAAAAATTGGGAAGCATTTTTTATTAGCTTATCCCACTGCTGTTATTTTAGAATATGTAGACATTCTAATTTTGTGGTCTTCAACCCAGTCCTCAAAGACCCCCTGTTCTGCAAGTTTTTGTTCCAGCTCTACTCGTGCACACCTGATCCACTTAAAGGAATAATTCAGCCATAATGCATAATTTTAACTCTGATCCAATGGAGGAATGGGTCTATAATTCGGTTTTACTACAGGTAAACGCTATCAGAAGTTCAATTTAAAAAGCTTACACTCCACAATCCAAGGAAAACTCCCAATGGACTAGTTCTTGGGGGACAATTGGTGCACTCGCAAAAACAGGAACAAACTGGATTTTGCATGCTCAGGTGAACTGACGTTTGTACATTACGTGCTGTGCCTGACTGTCAAGCACCCTTACTAAGTTATTGTTTGCTGTAGCGTGAGGGCACACCGGAAATAATATTTTAAATAAGCATGTGGAAGCATGTGGAAAGTACTGCCTCCAGTGGAGGCAGTACTTTCCACACTTGAGGCAGGACATGCTTTAATGTGCACTGCCAGGAACGGAGGCATACACACACCACAGGATATACACACTTTGGCATCTTCACTAACTCTGAAGGCTCATGGGGTAGTGGTAGTGTGTCAATTTCCTCTTGTAAAGGATCTTCCTGTTCTCAATCAAAGTTCTGAGCACAGCCACATTGCCACCCTCTGTTTCAGAGAGCACAACAGAGAGCTGTTGCTATCCACGAGCCCATTTATTTGGAAAGAAAAGGAAGAGGACGTGTGACGCCCCCTACAACCCAGCCACTAGGGTTCCTTGTGTTTCTGTTTCTTCCTCGTGTTTGCTGGGGGCAGGTCTTGAGGCAGAGGGTCGTCAACTTTATAAGCCACACCTGGGCCCAGTGTGGTTCCCTGTATCAAAGCTCACTTCCAGCTCTCTATGGCAGAGATCCCCTCTTCCATTGCAGGCATGCCTGCCGTTCTGTTTTGCTTTTGTTTGTCGCAGACATTTTTCATGCACCCATATATGCTGACGCCAATGATTGCTGATGTACACTTTTACTCCATTCGTAATTATCATTTTTGTAAGTTAATATGCTTGTGCCAAGCCTGCAAACTCATCTGGTCTTCTATCTTTGTCACAGCCTAGGAGCGAGATTTGAACCCAGGACCTCTTGCACTGCAAGAAGAATAATACCACTAGACCCCCAGCATTTCACATACAGTTATCCTGGTTTCCAGACTGTCAGAAGAACATTTGTCAGAAATCATAGTAGGTTAACATACCCACAACAACAGCAACTTTTAGCCTGGCTAATTGTTCATCATTTAATTTATTGATGCTATGACATTTCTCAAGAACAGAAGAAATCACAAAATTTAGCTTGCTGTTGGGAACATCACAACTCCTCTCAGGGCCACTACCATGTTTGTTTACTTTTCTGAAGTGAAGGCGTCAGGCACTTTATCGACTGGCCAATCAGGCACCATTCGCAGATTCTGATCAAATCTACAGTAACTCCAAGACTGAAAGCAGTCCCAGATCTCAGGAATCGCCCACATAATTCAAATTTGGGGGCATGATGATTCATGAAGGCTGGATCCAGGCCAACTTACAGTGCCCATGTCTGTACAACCTGCAGATAAAGTACGAGACCAAAGGCCCACTCACAACAAACTAGAGTGCTCTGAAGTGACTAAGCCATTATGGCTTACCGACATTACTCTGAACTCTCCCTGTGGTCATGTAGAAAACCCAGCCTCCTGCCAGCTCCTGCCAGAGTAACTCTTTTCCTGACATCCTGAATAGAAATAATAGAAATATAAATACATTCAAATAATAAGTATTTCAGTGCAGTGTTACAGCGGAGAGATTAATCTTTAAACGCAGCAGGGAATTTGGACCTGTTCTCCCCTATTTTTTAATAGTTGTGCTTGAGACTAATGAACATTCCTGTTTTATATCTCATAACCATAAATAACATTTTAAAGGTTTTAAAGTTTCTTATGTGCATTTCCCCTAAAATGTCTAACCTTGACTTTACTAATTTGTATCTGTACAAAGTTTGGTGTGAAGGGGGAGGTGTGTGTGCACATCCCTAAAAATTTTCATACGTCCAGATGGATCCGACAGTCAACTGATGTGGTGCTGCTCACATGAGCAACACAGAGTAACAAAAAAATGTTTTCTTCGTAGTTAGATTATGAACTATGAAACAATACTCATGACTATCACAGGACAGGATTCCTCGTCTTGTGAACAGAGCTCTGGTTACAAGCCGCTGTCCCAGCAGGCAGGGAGGTGGGCGGGGTCTATTTGCATATTTAAAGATCTGCGCATTTTTAATGTGGGCAAGGTATGATTACATGTAAGCTGTTTTAAGGCACTGTAGGGTGTTTTTTCATGGAAAAAAACTTCTAAATATGTCATATTGATGAAGGGAGATTATTTTTTTAGGTGCTTAATAAATGACTGGGGGGCACTTTAAAGAAAAACATTGTATGAGTAATTTTCACCATTTGAATTTTCTTTCTTAACATTATTTACTATTAGATTTAGTACATGGAACATTTTTTTTTTTATTTTGCAGTAGCAAAGATATGAAACAGGCAGATCTACATTTTCTGTTTCCCATAATCTCTACCCCAAAAAACAAAAAAATGTTTGATAACCACATCAGCTAGATTAGCCTGGCTTTATGGAACAGTCTTAAATTAATCCTCTTTATTGATTAAGAACAACAAAATGGAAATCCTGTCCTGACAGCAAAGAATCAACAGAACTGTGTGGCAAGACTGTGTGTATTAGATTCAAGATCCTTTATTCACCATTTCAACACAGCTGATTGGAATTTGCTTCAGTGCCACTCAGAAATGACCAGCATTTACCAAACAATCACACCGTTAAGAGCAGCCGAGTAAAAGACAGCAAATCATACATGACACAGATCATATGGCCTTAGCCAAAAACACCAAAACTGGTGCACTCTTTTCGATAGATTAGAAGCTCTTTGTTAGAATGGACCACATGAGCCCCACTACATCTAAATACACAAATCTCATCCACAAATCGTCTTGGTTGTCTGTTCAATGCCATCTGTCATTATCATTGGGATTCTCATAGTTGCGGTATCCTATAAGCGTTTTTATTCATTTGAGTCTGAAATGAAAACGGATGATTCAGTAAACTATTTGAAGATACGTCTGTTTCCGACCAGTTATTACCTCATGAGGTACAAATTACAGTATTTTGTGTCCAATTCAGCAGTATTGTATTGTATCACTGTTACCGTTCACTGTATTGGTTAAATGTTTTATATGACTGCATTATTGTTTTGTTGGATTTAATTTCATAAAGGATGCGATAAAAATGATTAAAATAAAGATGGAGCAGTTGATGGTGGCGCTTATAGTCGGTAACTATATACCAAGATGCTGAGGAGAAGGCTGCAGAGGAGAAAAGACAGGATGAGATGGAAGAGTTTGCTCACATAAGTCATGTTTTGTTAGGTTTATCACTGCACTTTTATCACTTTAACAGAAATCAAAATAAATACCATGCTATATCACACTGAATACTATTAAAACATAAATGCTAGTTACATTCTCCTATACTGCAGCATGACAGTTGTTGTTGATTGGTTGTTGACTGAAAGGCAACCATGGAAGTCATAAAAAGGCACTTTAGACTTTACAAGGAGTCCCTCTATCCAGCAGCTGGTTTTCACCTGGTTGGAGATGGGGGATATCCCTGCCTGCAGCATCTGGTTGCAATCATGACCCCATACCCACATTCCACTAAAGCTCCCTGAGGTGAAGCAGGCGAGGTAGCGGTGAGCGTGTCCTCATCTGGCATCACCAGAACAGTTGCACAACGCCGAAAGCGGTGCAGTGTTGTTAGGAAACAGGGAGCACAAAAGCTTGCCGCACAGCGCAAACAGCTACTAGAAGCGGGGAAGGAAGACCACCTATGACCGCTGATATACACAATAATCTTTCACACTTTATTCTCTTTATCTTTAATCTTTGGCATATTTGTGCACTGCACCGCATGTTCCTGTGTGTGTAACAAACAGAGTGTACATGCTTTGGTGCATTTGCTTATGTAGGCATGTATTAGTATTTATGCCCCCTTAAAATGACAGCGAAATACTGCACATACTGTTGAAAGTGATTGATCTTTTGTCGGTCAGTCACTTTCAACTGCCTCTAGATAGCAACACTCCAGCAATGAACCTGACCACACTTCATTTTAAAACGAACACGCCCATGGGTGCTCAGATGGACACAAGTGACCATGGCCGTAGCTACCACTGAGGACACCAAGGTCATGTCCTCGGTATTTTTTTCCGGTATCATTTTCCATTTTTTCAAGCTGACTTTTATTTTGAAACGTATTTTTTTTCCCTATAGGGAAAATAATAATGTTGATTGCATTATGTAAGTAAGTAACGCAGTGTCATGTGACATGAACTAGCCTGTCTCACTCTGACAGCCCAGTGTCAGTGTGTCATGTCAGTGTCAGTATCGGTGTCAGGAAAGATCATGGGGAAGATACGTCGAAACAAATTCATCTCTGCACAACGGCTGAAACAATCGGTCTTGTCATTTGGAATTGGAGCAGCAGATAAATCAGCAAAAGGGCAGGGAGAGAGGAGAGAAGGTGAGGGTTTAGGTAGGACAATGAGAATGAGGAAAAACAGTCAACACAGGTGCAATGACATTAATAGGCTAAACAGTGTAATGTTACTGTAGGCTAGACTTGCTAACCACCACGGAAATTGTAACAGAATCAGTGAAAGAAGATGCAGGCATTCAGCCAGTCAATCAACCAATCTTTATTTCAAACTCAAAGTAGGTCCATATAAAATATAAGTATTAGGCTGCTAACGTTAAGCTAGTTGTTTCAGTATTAGGCTGCTAACGTCAGTTGTTTCAGTCAGTCAACCAATCTTTATTTCAAACTCAAAGTAGGTCCATGCTAACGTTAAGCTAGTTGTTTAAGCATTAGGCTGCTAGCCTGCTATATTGTTATTCGTGGACAAAAGTCAACCATATCCCTCAAACCCAGTTTAGACCTACTGAGAGTTTTCACTGGAAGTTGAAAAGTCAATTAATTACTTTCTTTGACTAGTAATTATGTAAATACAATTGTAGTCTACATAGCTGGTTTAAAAGTAGTGCAGTTTTAAAGCAGTCAGGTCGCAGTATGCAGTTAATACAATAGAATAGAACAGAATAGAATGGAATAAATCTTTATTGTTCACCAAAGGTGGACAATTCCGGCTTACCAATTGCAGAAGAAATCACAATAACAACACATTGGATTAAT